>VWZS01001606.1:0-196361 GCA_013397075.1 Rhabdornis inornatus | reverse complement strand
AAAAAAAAAAAATAAATCAGAAAGTGCTATTCTTGACTTCCAGTAGATTGAGTCCTATTGGGGGTAAATTCTTCTATTTTCTGTTAATATAAATAAAAGGCAAGTGAAGGCTGGAAAAGTCAGGAAGAAATGCCTTTGGACAAATCCCATTCTTGTTCATCATTAATGCCAATAGGATCCATTTAGCATACAGGTAAGCTGTATTTGACCCACACTAAGAAAACATATTTGTTTTGGCAACAATGTGAGAGGCAAAAACATTCCTTATAGTAAACTCAAAAGAACTTGTTTGTATTTAATTCCATCCACCAAAATTTTGATTAGCGAAAATTAGAGCTATTTTGAGTGTTCTAATTTTAAGAAGCACTTTATTAATCATGTGTAAGTTATTCATCTGCTCCTCCTGAAAAACATCTGTTACTCACAAGTACAAAAAAATGAAAGGCTGCTTTATATTAATTAACAGACAATGGGACAACAGCATTATCAAAAACAGTAAGTAGTATGTTTAGTATGCAGAAGGATATTCCATACTTTGATATCTTCTGTTTCTCCAACTGTTAGGGTGGTAGAAAATGTTACTTTTTCTGAAGGCTACTGATTAAAAGTGCCCTGCAAATCAAGATGTTCTCATTAGGAAACAATCTTATTTACACAGAATAACAGTAAGGCCTGAAACACAGAAGAGAACTCAGAATCCAAAAACTTCTAGGACTTGGTCTCATTTCACTGACCTGGATGATTTAATTGTCAAAGTTTATTCTTGCAATCTGGTTTTCCTGTTCTTTTGGGCAGAAGTTCAATTTCTACTAAAACTAAAGTGTGAACAGATTCCAAATTTGCTGAGATTCAAATTATAGGGTTTGTTCCATTACAGGATGTATCAAGTTGCATCCATCTCATTAATTCACTTTTTAACACAGATAAGCTGGCTATAACTAACCTGTATCTTTTTAATAGATTTTCTTGGGTTTTATGTGCAGTGCATGAACAAAAAAATAACACTTTTGGGAATTCAGGTTTGAAAAAAACAACAAATCTAAACAATTGGGGGCTGAATTCTACAGCTGCAGAGTTAAAATGTGGGCAGATGGTCACAGAAATGGTTCCTTCCCCTGTTCTACTCAGAAGGGGCTGTTTCTTGGAGCAGTAACAGTATGGGTTGCCCCTAGGAAACGCAAGGTTACATCCTTGGTACTGAGGAAACCACTGCAGTTTTTGCATCTACACTTTAAATGAGATTTTCTTCCCCTATATTTCTTTTGTAATTATATCCAGGCCTTTGTCCAGTCCTGAGGAATCTGTTACTGCTGTACCTGAGAGATCTTCCCTGCCAAGTTACAGATTTTTGCAACAGTTGGTAGTGGGACTAATTTTTTTTTTCTTTATTGTAAAGATGACTCTCTGCGTGCTACTCAAGCAAATACCATGTCTTCAGAGGACATTCAGTACCTGGAGAAAGATGGTGCTATTCTGTTCTCACATTGCTTTGGGTGCCAGTGTTGGAATGAGGTGTGCAAAAGCAATTCCACTCTGACAAACTGAACTAAGAGATAAGGAAAAACATGGATATGCTACAGACTGCCAGAACAATGCTCCAGTATCAGATAAAGGACCCCATCGTAGCAGTACTACTGATAATCCACCAAAATATGCACAACAGAAAACCTGACTATGAAAACTAGACAAACTAGGTTCAAGTGGATACTATTTTTAAGAATAGTTAAGCAATTTCTTAGACAGTTCTGAGGGAAAATTCTTTGGATTACAGGTCTTTTGCTGTCTGTTAGACATCATTTGTATTTCTAAATTTAATACTAAATTGTTTATTCACATTCAAAAATATTATAGACTCATTAATCTGCATGGTTGCAAACATATAATACTCCCATATTCTGCTCTTATAAAAACATAAATATTGTGTTATAGTAATGGAAAAATGTAAATAAATGTGGCTATAGTTGCACTGTGGGACTGGTGGAGACAAATGTGCCTTTTGAGGTGTGCCATATCAAAGAAGTCACAAGTCACTTCATTAACTTTTTCCCTCAACTGTATTATAAAACAAAAAATTTGTTTTGATGATCACAAGAATGGCTAAGGGGAAAAATAAACCAAATAACAATATTGAAATAAACCAAGCAATAATATTTAATCACTCTTCCCTGAAAACTATAATCCATTTTTTTTCAGTTCATTGCTATTCCCATATCTTAAATTATTCTCCCCTGCCACAATACAATAGATTTCATCAGATTTTTTTTTTCAGTGGTGTGTGAAATTAGATCTAAACAAAGAGCTGACTTTGTCACTGTAAACTAAAGCCTAGATGCATTAGAATCCAAATTATCCTCTACCATAAATAGAGTCAGAGTATTAAGTAAGAAGTTTTTGCAATGTTTTTAATGTAGGCACATAGGGTTCACTTCTTTCTGCTCCTTCTATAAATACCAGGAAGTTTCCTACCAGTGTCACAGAGCTCAGGGTGAGGAGATCTCTCTCCTGTCTGTCTCACTCCATGGGTGGAGTTTTACGTGGGAAGCAGCATCTCTTCATTTTCCTGCTCCTGACAGATTTATCAGAAGTGATGTTTGAGGAACAAGGCAACACCAGTTCCACTCCTGCACTTCTCCACGCTACACCTCCAGAGGCTTTTGACAGTATCCAGTGTGGGCTCACATACCTTTACAAAAGTTCACACACAGCTGATGTCCCTAGGAATTCCTGGACTGGATGGTATATAGTCTGCAGGTGGTTCTCAACCACAAATCTTACCAACAAAAACTACATAGACACCTCTTTCTCCATCACAACTTAATAAGGTGACTTTTAAAAAATAGTCCTACATGAAAACTAATATAATACCTTTGCTCTAAATATTTTTATCAAAATGAATGCTGTAGTTCACAGAACACCAGACTTTCTTTTTTTTTTCCACAAACTGCTCAAATACACAACAGCCCTGTGATATGAAGACCCCTGGATTTATTTCTCTGGGGGTCTGTGCACATGTGAGCAGGCAAACAATGCTGGAGGCAGAGAAATGCTCTGTGTCCCAGGGCATCTTCTGCAATCAGCCTGGAACTGTTCCTCTGCCTTGGAAAGGGGCTGGCTGCCCTCTACATTCCAGGGTGCTGGTGAAAGGAAGGGCAGAAGAGCCTTACCTGAGTAAGCTCTGGCCATGAATACACAGAGTAGCTGCTGAGACACTGGGAGAAGCCTGAAGCATTGGCTCTGTGCTTGTCTGAAATGCCTTTGATGGTAACATCCCCACCTCTGTGAGACAGGGTGGTCAGCAGTGCTGGTGCATGGTTTACAGAACAGCAGGGCGAGAAATAAAATCAGTTTGTTGTGTGCAGGACAAAGACCTGGAAAAGTGAGGCAACAGCCTCACGAGCACATTCTTGAGGCTCATTTCACCACTCTTAAGTGTGCAGCAGATTCTGGCTCTGCCTGTGACTACCTGCAGAGCCCTTCTGTTCTGAGAGTCCTGTGAGGACCTCTCTGCCACCCAGGGCTGCTGAGGGAGCAGGGCCACCCCAGTGCACAAAGGGCAGCACACTCTGGTTTTTCAGCATGTGTACAGTGCACATTGTGTGCAAGCACTGGGGATATAAACTCTACCAGGCTGCCTGGAACTATTGATGCTGCCAGATTTGGGGAGCCCCAGGTGAAAGTTGCTGGATTGCCTGGGCTGCACAAGAGGTGGAGAAAGTGGATGGTCTTTAATGGGCTTGGTACTACAGTATCTTCCCAGTGTTCTATGTGACCTGTTCTCATGATCCCAGAGGCACTACAAAGCCAAGGCAAGTAAATTTCACCTGAAGGACATTAGTGCACATAAAGTAACACAACAGTATAGATCCACATTGATTTAAAGGTATCTTATATGAGTAGAGTCTATTTTTGTCTGTCTTTGCAGGTGAGTGACACTTTAGCAACCAGTAAATTTAGAGAATGCAACTTCTACATCTATGCATGACTGAAATTCCTCTGGGCAGATCTGTGTGAGGAGTGGCTGTTAAGGAAGGCAATGCTTTGGTGACTCCACGAGCTGAGCACAGCTGCACACAGTGAGTTAGAGCAGCCAGCATCAGTATTCCAGCACCATCATCTCCTAACAGCCCTGCACCTGCTCCCACACCAATCTGCCCATCCCTTGTCCTGGAGGGGCTGAATACCAAAATAAAATGGCAGGGGAGCAGACTGACCAGAATTCGATCTTGGGGATTACATCAAGGGAAATCACAGCAGATTAGTGTGGCCAGAATGTCAATACTAAATAGGAAACTGACTACAAGGGAAGATTTTGTTCCTGTAAATAGGTATTCAGTAACAGATCTACCTGTTACTTCCTACTTCTTTACACATAAAAACTTACTGACATTTATGTTGGGGGACAGCCCTCAGCAGAACATGGAAGTATCCCAGGTAACAGGCAAGGAGACCACACAGTGTTGGTATAAAAGCAAATACATTCTGTTCCCCAAGGCTAGTGATTCATTACAAGAGATTAAAATTCAAAAACATCAGGGGTTCCAAACAGGGCATTTGGGTTGATATGGAAAATGTCAGCTCACTCCCTCTCTCACCTATGAACAGCTTTGGGGTTTATTTTTTACTGATGCACATTTAAACATAGTTTGGATCACGTTAGGGTCAGTGAAAAGACTTTTCTAACTTTTATATGTAACTTTTTATTTGTCACATTTATATGCAACTTTTACTCTCCTTGCAATGTTTACAGCCCACGTCAAAGCAAAGAAAGCAAAGCTGAAATACTCTCTTAGGAGCTCTGCAACAACAGAAAACCTTTTAGTAGTAGTTTTCTGTATATGTAATTATTCTGATTGCTTCCATCATTAAGTGCACCTCAGACTCTGTTATTAGACCAGGAACAGTGTGGTGAAGAGTACTTTAAAACTCATTTACTTACTTATGCATATATCCATCTGCATTCCCTGTTAAGTTCATCTGCATAACAGTCTGAAATTCTGTCTCATTGCAGCAATATTTAAACACTGTGTTGTTATGGTGACAGCAAAATATGTAAGATTTGTTGTCAGAAAGACGGGGGCAGTGAAATCCAAAGTGGTAGCGACCTTTGTAGTCCGTGTATGGCTCGCAGACCCGAAAATGCGCGGACAACACTGGAAAACAAAAACAACACCAGCTTTGTCAGTCACTTCTGTCATCTGCATTTACCAACTCTCATTTTTCAAAGCTAAACAATTGTTGGTTGATTTCTGAAAAACATTAGTAGTTCAGAACTTTCAATGTTTTAACATTTAGTACTTAAAGGTAACAGTGTTCAGACACCTGCTGTATTTTTGAATCTTGTTGCTTCTGTGTTTCTGATTACCATTGTTTGTTTTAAGGGAAGGGAAGAAATGCCCCCACATTTAGAGGCACAAAAGTATTTAGGGAAATGTTTTCATACTGCTGTTTTAAATGTAGGGATATCCATAACACACAACAATGTTCATGTTTGATTCTCCTGGGGCAACTTAATAAAAAGTCTATGTAGAAACTGCAATAAAAGTTTGACGGCACTTGGTTGACTCTTCCTGATTTCTTTTCTTCTTCTTTAAAGGTCAATCTTTGATAAGGAATATTCTATCAGAAACATTCATTACCAACCGCATAAGAAATCCAAACAACTCTGAATTTGGAAATAGATAGAACTAATAAAATGCAGGTGTTCCTGGGAGCTCTTACATTTCTTCTTTAACAAGTTCTCATGTAAAGTGTTTATTACAGATCTGAGAACATTTTTTTCTTTTTTACAGTCATGTGTCACACTGATTTCACCATCACTTCTACTGGGAGGAAAAAAGAAGCTGTTCATAGATTCCCTTTCATCATCTTAGTTTCCCTGAGCTTTTCAATTGTGCAGAGGGGCAGGATAGAGATCTCTTCCAAGATGGTCATCAGCAACCACATGCAGCTTCCTGAGAGACTTTTAGGAGTCAGTATTTGGTTCCACATCCACAGTTTGTGTTATGATAGGCATTACAGCTTCATTTAAGAGTACATGTACCCACAGACACCCCTTAAGCTCTGAGGAAAGTGAAATGTGGAAGCTGAGCCTGAATCCTCTTATCAGTGAAATGTTTTTCCTTTGGACAACTGAAGCTCAGCAATTCTCTGGGCAGCTGCACTTCATAAGGTTACACCAATTAATACATGATAGATTCACTCTGGACCAACAGAATTAACCCTTGTAATTTGGTGCATAAGTTTTCTGTCAGTTTACCAGTACAAGAGGTTACACATAATGACTTGCATGAATTTAATTGAACTGCACTGTACCACTCTGCACAGAGCCCCTCTTGATCTGCAACTGCATCTGTGCACCTTATTTGTCTAATCCTCATTTTTTTCCTACTTTGCTTAAAAAAAAAATGCCTATTCCTAACACTTGTTTGTCAATTTTATAAAATACATTAATTTCAAGACAGATTTTAAAGGATTGTGACAGTGGAGATCACTTCTTATTTGTGTGTAAGGAGGGGGAGCCTAGAACAAAAAACAGAATGCTAAACTGACAACAAGGTAATCTTGTACTGCAGTCTGAGTCAAAAAAGCCCACTCTAAATATTTATGTATGCACACACATACCTGGCATCATTACTTGCACGAAAGAAGTAATCATTCTTGTAGATTAATTCAGTCAGGAACTGAAAGTGCTGGAAGAAAGCCATTTCTAAAGGAATACTTAGTTTTTTCAATATCTTTAGATATTGAGAAAACTAATTACCTACCAGTTTTGCCCTACCTGGGGAAAAAAACACGTGTTCCAAATGTGAGGATGCTATCATCAGTGAAGAACCTTTCTTTAGACTCAGGTTTTCAACACCATCTGTAAGTCTTGTAACAAATCCACATGTTCAAATTCTGTCACAAAATCCACACAGCATGTAACTACAAGGGAATGAGTTTGTTTGAACAAGTACTTTGCTGCACCCCTCCCTAAGTAACACGGCAATAATAAAAGTGTGCCAGGATAGATTATGCTGTGAAAAATCTCAATGTTTGCAGCTGGAAGGGACACCTGGAGGTCATCTCATTCAAACCCTCTGCTCAAGCAGGGCCACCTGTTGCCCAGAACTGTGTCTAAATGGCTTTTGACTATCTCCAAGGTTGGAGACTCCACATCCTCCACAATTAACCTGTGGCAGTGCTCAGTCCCCCTCACAGTGAAAAAGAATTTCTTGATGTTTGGAGGGAGCCTTCTGGGTTGCAGTTTGTGCCCATGGCCTCTGGTCTTGTCACTACCACTCAGAGGTTAAGGCTGCTCGTCACTGCCAAGTGTTTTGTTTAACTGCGCAGGTGGAAGTGTCCCCTGAACCCTACATAACTCCACTGCTCTTTTTAAGAAGAAAACAATCCCCAGCCTTCTCTGAGAATGAAAACTGAGGAAAGCATGATTACAGAAGGAAGGGAGAGTTAAGAAAACATCAGGTCCTAGGAGGAGGGACATCTGCAAAAAAACGGTCCTGAGCAAATCCTTAAATAGCAAAATGTGTTGGTGATGAAAGAAATGCATGATGTGATGACTGAATCCCATTCTGAACTCAGCAGTCACTGTGTGGTGGGTTACCCCTGCTGGGAGCTGAACACCACACAGCTACTTGCTCACTTCCCCCTCCCACTGGGATGGGCCAGGGAATCATAAAGGCAAAGAGAAAAATCATGGGTTGAGATAAACACTGTATAATAAATAACACCACCACCAACAAAAAACAAAGCATAAGTGATGCTAAAGAAATCACTCGCTACCAGCAGACTGATGTCCAGCCAATCCCTGAGCAATTTTTGGATAAACTCCCACCCCAGTTTTATTGCTGAGCATCCATCCTGTGGTATAGAAACCACCTCAGCCAGTCTGGGTCAGCAGTGCCACAGCACTGCTGTGATACCAGCACTGCTTTGGCCACCTGCCTAAAACACAGCCTTGACCCCATCCCAGCCAGACCTAGCACAGAGAGAAAACACTTTCTCAATTTATTGTGATCTGTGTCATTTCAGTTGCTGTCTTTGCTTCTCTGTGGATCAGAGAGCCAATAAACAAAGTGGGATTTATTTTCTTCCAAGTATTTTTTTTCCTGAGAATAACTTTGCTTAAATCCCCAGGTTTAAAGGACCTTATTTCTATAGAAATACTTCAGATAAAAGTACTGTACCTGTAAAGGCCTTAGATTGTCTGTTCAAAGGTGCAGCTGTGTCTGAAGTGGAGCTGCAAGTGCAAATTCTCATGCTATTTTTAAAACCAGTTATTGAACAGTTGATACAGATGCTTCTCTCTCTGTTCCAACAGATTTCAAGAGAATAGTCTGTCATGCTTCATCATCACAAGACTTACCTACTTTACCTTAAAAACTACATAGCCAGCAAACATCAGACTGTTACTTCTCTATCTGGTCACAGCTAGAGATCTGCCTAATGTACATTTTTAATTTAGATACTAAATTTTTAAAGCCCCAAGACTCTCTGAATGGCTGGTGTTTATAAGCTTTCCATATGGAACCACAGAAATATTCATATGTATGCATTTTACCACATGTTAACTTGCTGTGTGGATGTTAATTTCCTACTTCAAAGAAAAAATGCTGTAATGTGCAAATAATCTGAAGATTTTTACTTGTTAATATAAGCCTTGCTGTCAGCACTGATTTTATAAATGTCTTTCAATCCTTTAAATGAGTAAGCATCAACATTTGCAAAGCCAATATAAGAGTTAGTGGTCAGAATGTCTCCTCCAGCATGACTGCATGCTGCTCCTTCCTTCATTATGCATTCCTTGTATGCCCAGTAAAACCAGTAAGTGCTCACAACCCCTAAAACATCACTGTGATCTTGCTAGCACTGAAATAAAATACCTCAAGTTTCATATTCTCAACCCAGAAATTGATTACTAAGATTGTTAATCTTAAAATATCAAAGACCTGGAAGTAAAGGAAGATCTTAGAGATGTAGATCTGTAAATCTAGGGCATTCAAAGGGAGTCTTGCCATTAGATTTTCATTTCAGCCCAGGTTAAAAATGAGGCTCTTATCATTCCAGTGAGAGTAGCATCCTTTCTTTTCACTCCCTCATCCTCCACTGCATAAAGCCAGGAATTTTCCTTTATGGAAACTGATCTGTTTCTTGGACAAAAAAAATTGCATTGACTGGTTGAAAAACAATAATAAATTTCCTCCTGTAAAATGTGTTGTGAGTTACCAATGACCTAAACCCCTTCCTGCAGGTGACAGTGGCAAAATTCCACAAGGAGGGAACAGAGTTTGGCTGGCATGAAAGACTTGTGATAGTTTCAAACTAAGCCTGGACTCTACATGCTAATAGAGGACATCAGATAATAAAACACCAATAGCCAAGGAGCAATAAAATGATAAGAAACACACTTATAAAGCCACTAGTTATCAAGGATAATAGATAAACTATGTAAGAAGTAAAAGCTGTGTGTAATTTGTTTCAAATTAAACACGGCACTTCACTTTAAAAGAGAGAAAAAAATATGTCTGGGTTTGAGGGAATACACCAGTGGCTGAATACAGCTGCTTGCATTCCCAGTGCAATCACAGTGTCCCACTCAACTCCAACACAGGTATTTGTATCATCTTGAGGAAATGGGTTAGAGGAGTGGGACCTCAGGACAGCTCTAGCAGAAATCCCCTATAAGGAGTGGCAAAGGCATAAAAACTTAAAAATGGACAGAAGAGACTGGGGCAGCTGGAACAACTTTGTGATGTTTGATCACTTCATTGAAAACTTCTTGATAATTGAGTTCATTGCTACACCAGGGAGGTAGATGTTAGAGTCAGTAAGCCAAGAGTCTCTCTGAGTCCTTCAGAGAGAGATCAGAGTGCAAAAATTAAATGAAAGCCTTTAAAAAGTATGAGTAAGTGAATAGATGGAGTGAGTAAGTAAGTAAATGGAATAAGTTTTAAGTGTTTTTAGTGAGTAAAAAGTCTTAGATGCCTAAGAAGTAGTATTTGTTCTAGTGAAGGTTGAAAAACATACTAGTGTTTCCTTCGAGGCTCCAAGAACCTAGCTTCAGACATAATAGAGTTAGAGTTAAGAATATTGCTGACATTTTTCAGTTAGAACAAGATAGGCCATGTACGTGGTCTATACGTAGCCTGGCGTGCTAAGAAACCAGAGTTCTGATAGGTTAAGAAGTAGTGGTCCAAGTTTGTGTCTTAGCTAGTTGGAAAGTTTCTATAAAAGAACATACATTAGGAGAGCTGGAGCTCCATGCCATGGCTGTATGCCACCTGCATTTTGCCATGTGCTTTATGCCATTGCTTTTGCCACTTGCTTTTATGCCATGTGCTCTTGTCATTGCTTTGCTTTTGCCTTTGAAACTGATGTGCTTCTGTAATAAACGACTTTATAATAACTATTAACTTGCTTCACTTTTAAAGAAGAACATAATCCAACAGTGTGGGTGCCTCGGAGCACCTGGAGGTTCCTAAACCGTACAGTAGATTTTTTAAAGATTTCTTTAGCCTAGAGAAGACAAAGAAGCAGCTCCAGCCCCTGTGCCTGATCCCAGTCCATCAGAGGAGGAGGACACTTCCATAATTCGGAATGCAGCACCAAACGTGGGGATTTCAGGGGAAGGGCTCTAAAGGAAAACAATGACTTAACCCAAGCAGAGAGTGCTCTAATTGATAATATTATAACATTGTTGGCAAAAGGGCTGTGTCAGAGGTAAATAATGAACTATCATTAGCAAGAATCAACTTGAACACTGCAAACAAGCAATGAGACTGTGGACAACAAAACACACTGACTGGAAAGGATATGAATATTAATATTTTCTGAGTATTAAAGACACAGACTCAGTAGTAACAATTTTGACTGGAGCACAAGGATACTTTAAGAAACATGGAGCCTAGGAAAATTTTAACTCTGGTGGTTGGGATTGTGATGTACTACAACAGAATAAGGAGCAGTAATTAAAAGTTTTTTTGTATTAAAAACTGCCTCAAGAATGGAGGATAAAAGATATTGAACTAAAAGCCTGTAAGATCAAACCTATTTGGACTAAGAACTTTAAAAATTTATTTTAAATTTTCACTCATGATTACGAAAAATCCTAATGCCATAAATGACTTCTGATGAACAAATACAACCAATAATCAGAGCACTCAACTAACTCTCAGTCTAACAACTGGCACATTTCCACACAAAACCTTCCTGTGTGCTAATAGCAAACATCTAGAGCAGAACTACCAAGCATCAGGAGAAACACCTCTGGTCCAGTCAATTCTTTAGATTCAGGAAAATTACACACATTCCAAGTTCAATCCTTCAGGTGCTTTACATTTCCTGGTATGCACACAGAAAAAAACCACAACCAGAGCCTGACTTGCTCTGCTTCCAGTGGGTGGTTATTTAGCAAAATGGATGTGTTTTATGGTGGTATAGAAATTATTCTTTTCTTTTATGTGAGCTGAAAAACTAGTATATCCAAAGAAATAAAGCTACTCTTTCAACTTTCCAGTCTGCTTTGTTCTTAAAGTGAATTTTCAATTCCATTTCAAATTCCAGTTTCTAGTTCTTAAGTA
Organism: Rhabdornis inornatus; assembly: GCA_013397075.1. Classification (NCBI taxonomy): domain Eukaryota; kingdom Metazoa; phylum Chordata; class Aves; order Passeriformes; family Rhabdornithidae; genus Rhabdornis; species Rhabdornis inornatus. Next base: position 184,782 of record VWZS01001606.1, on the reverse strand, counting down.
GAAAGAGGCTTCATTTGTATTGGAACTAGATGACCTTGAAGGTCCCTTCCATCCCCAACCATTCTTTGATTCTATGACTTATTTATTATGCAATTAACAAGCATTTGGTCTTGTTTGCTTTGTAGGAACCCAATACTAAATTGCAATTATTTTTTCACTGTAGCACACATCAGTGAGAGATAAATTATAAAATTACCTGCTGACAAGAGTAATGAGAGCAGAACCATCAGCACATTCAAGGGCTGTTGACCACAACTTGTCATCGTTGGCTTTCTTGGTCCATTAGAGAATTACCTATTGCATAAGATACAACATCATGATTAAGTGTCTATTTCATCTCCTTTCACTGTTCAAATGTTCTCTTTCCCACAAAGTTTTAGTAAAATAAGATGGCTTTGCACAGTAGGAGAAAAAAAAAAAATCATACTTCCTTCTGGGTTTAGAAGTGAAATAAATTCTCCTTTCTATGATTAAAATTCCTTTTTCATTTCACCATGGATATATAAAGCTGTTTACATGCTTTTCATTAACCCAGAGTAGAGATGAATCATATAGAGTCTTTACTGAACATTCATATATCCCCTGTAATCTACATCCAGCAGAACTGTGCTTGTTTTACTGGCACGAGAACAAGCTATTGTATTACACGTGTAAGGGCTAGAAAGGAATAAACAACAGAAAAATAAATTGGCTGCTTTGCAAGTCAATCTGTTTTACCCCATTAGAGGGTGCAGTCGCTCAGAAAGTGGGTCAAGCAACTGAGATGCTTGGAAACACCTCAAAAATGTCTTTTCACTAGAATCAGAGCCTTTCATGGATTATTATTTGTGTTTTCCTAGGACAGGGAGTGAGAAGTGATGCAGTTTGATCTGACTGGCAGCCCTCCTACAAAGGCTCTCCTTGGTGTCTCCCAGACAGGGTGAGCCCCAAGCCCTCTTCTCTTCACCTTGATCCAAGAGCAGCAGCTGCAGCAGGGACTGTCCCAGGTGTCACCCTCAAGGTGAGCAGGAGCAGGTGGTACAGTCCTGCTGATGCCTGCAGGTTTGGCTTTCACATTTTCCAGATTCTGTACTGCACTAGTATACAACTCTGAACTTAATATAAAGTGCCGGCAAGCTCTCCCCACAGTTTAGCCAGACAAAACAATCCTTTTCCAGCCTGAGAACCAAGGACACCATTGCAGCTTCAGACCCAAAAGTAAACAACAGCAAACTGAGGAAGAGAAATCTGGGAGGATGGGACTGCAGAACCTGGAGCTGTAATTGGACAATTAACCCCAATATGGAAATGGACCAAAACTTATAAAAGTGTGAAAACTTGTGACTCATCATCCATTTTGAGTGTATCTTTGCCCAGGCTCTTGTGCACCCAAGGTGTATCCCTTGAAGGCCTTTTAATAAATACCTGCTTTATTCCTTTAACTCTGCCTAGCCTCTGTTCCAGGCAGCCTCTCCAGGCATCACTGCTGTCACTGATAAATCCAACTAACTCTGGGTCTTGGAGGTTTCCGTCATCCTGGATGTACACTGACATCAGGGCACAAAAAGAGAGGAAATTTCTGCCTTTGTACGTGACCACTGTGCACTCGGAACACACACAGGATGGCCCAGGGGGGCTGCAGCAAGCTGGTGTGCTGAGTCCAGCTCCTGCACTGCGAAAATTGCACTGAGGTGTTTACAGTCAAGCAGCTTGTGGAAAAAAAGAAACAGAACTGGCAATTTCTGTAAAAATTACACTACTCCCGACACCTCAAGAGACACATTTTGCCAAATGCTTATGAAATAAATGCTGTATCCTATAAATATGACATGGTTTACTAGTTGGTGTCTGCTACAACCTACTGAACCAAATTAAAATCCCCAAACAATTGCACCTGCACGTAACAAAAGCGGGAGGGAGTGAAAATGAGCACACCATGAGTGAGTGAATTCTGAATAGCAGACGTGGGCACTGAAGGGGAGACAGAGCTACCTACAAAGTGTGGGGAGGCAAAAGATTTCTCACTTACACAAAATGCTGTGCGTGGCACAGGCAGATTCACCAAGAACTATCTTAGCATATAGATCACAAACCTAAAAAATCAGTGTAACTTTTGTACAAGAAATCACAGTTTACACTGTTTGCTGCAAGCATGATTAACACCCAAAGCACTATTTCTAGCTTTAAAATAAGCCAGTTCCTCCAGAGGAAAACAATTTGTAACACTGTAAAAAGAAAATAAAAGTTCAATAAACTAGGAATGTTAAGTAAGAATATTTCTCATGAATACGGTTTGAAAAAACGACCTCCTTTTTTTTTTCAGAAGAATATCATATTAATTAGAAAACTAAGCAGACTTAAAGTTGGGATTTTATTAAAAAAAGAATAATAATGAATATAAGCCAGAGGTTGAGAATGTAGGCATTTAATCACAAAAAACAGCTACGAAGAACAAGCTATTGCCAATATTGATAGGAATAAAAGGAATTCAATCATTTCCTGAGTAAACCAAAGCTGCAGGAATTCTGGTAGTGATTCAATACTAAGGCAAATCTTGGCCTTCATAACAGTTAATTAAGAAGAGATCAATAAGAACTCCTGTTGTGTATCTGGGACGACAAAGATGTTTGGTGTAGCTGAGACTATTAAATATTTCCATATCAAGAATAATTCAGGATGACATTAATGAGTTGGTACTAAGGTTTGTAATTGGATATTTGCAATTCTGTGTAATTTGTAACTAGTTATGTCAGCAGATATAACAGGGGGATATATGTATCATTTTTCAGTCTGTTGGAAAACAATGGCAAGTTTCAGAGGACCTGAAGAAATGTAAAAACATTTCTAGAAGTCAATGAGATAATCCAGGCAATCCCAAATTTATGAGTGTGATGTCAATCCAGATAGAAATAACACCATGGTTAATATGCATTTCAATTGATAAATAATTAAGGAGATAAATACTATTAACGTGATCACTATGGGCTTATGGCAAAGTTGCTTTTATTTCTCTCAGGGCTGTTGACTAAAGTAGCTTAAAGATAGTTATAATGTAGGAGATGCCTGTAAAATATCTCACTTTAGTAGCATGCAATTTGAGCAGGCAGTGAGAATGATAAAAAAAAGCTTCTTATCAGTTGTGGAAGAAGAACTCAGTCTGGAAATCAAGTGCATGCCTTGAAAAATACAATCCTATTAGTAAATGGGTACAGCCTCACTGCTAACTTATTAAACAGAACTGTAGGTACAAATCTAGAAGCTTTTCAGGAAGGGAAAATATGTTAAATTTTATCCAACAGAATGGGCAACAATGAAATTGGCATTTTAATCCAAATCATGCAATGCTTATATTTTATTGAGTGTCAGCTGGGAGGATCAGAGTGGGGGACTACACAACAAGAGCTGCACATGAATAGCCAGCAGTGTGACAGAATCTGTAAATGAATACATACATACATCTAGGTATGTATTTGTGGCAGTAGGGAAATGCTCCAATTTTATAACTTAATAAGCAATAATTTTATCTCTTCAGTGATCATTACACAGAATAAGACCATTTTTCGGAGGTCAGAAATACAAATACCTGTTCACTCCTTGCCTATATTGAGTTTTTGACATGCTGCTCTCTGGCTAAAGCCATTGTATTTCATGCAGTACCATGGTGACATCTCTGAGCTATCAGAGATCCACTCAGCCACTGGAAGAGATGTGCAGGACAATAGGTGATGTGCTACAAGGAAGGGCCTAAATCACACACAGTATTTCCTGGTGTCAGGCAGAACAGGGAGGACAGAAACATGGCAATTAGCAGTGATCTAGATAAATTATCATTTATTTTTGTTATTAAAGACTGATGGCATTTTACTATCAGAACATTATCAGAATTACATCTGAAGGACAGAGGGAAGGAAGATTTACTTGTAGTCTCTTTTTTTTGTTTTCTGAGTAGAATTTGAGGGCCTGGAGGCTGTATGATTATGTTTTCCTTCTAGTTCACAAACCCAGCAATAAGAAGGGTGGTCTAACACACCAGTTTTCATTTTTTAATGCACCATTCTAAGCTTATTTGTGGTCACTGTGGAGGTAAGGATGATTCCCATCCTTTTCTTCCTCCTTTAAGATTTGTACCCTCACACCACCTCCTCCCTTCTGTTGGCAATCATAAATATCTCTGCAGCTACCCCAGAAAGCAGACTAAAGAAATAGTTGAGGAATTGCATTTTTAGAGGCTTTTTTCCCACTGTTTGTCCACATCTTGTCCTTATTATTCCCCTCTCTCACTATTTATTACTATGATGATGATGATGATGATGCAAGCATCTGCATGGCACTTAGTTGCAGGCTGGGGTTAAACCATGACACATGTCTAATCTGGAATAGAAGAAATGGTCCTCACTCATGATTCTTCCTCTCTTCTCATGAACAAAGATTCTGTCCAGAATATTGCTTTCCCTCACAGAGGATGCAGCCACACATGATCCAAAGAGAGCAACACTCAAAGGAAAGGTGCTGTAATGTTATGATCAAGGGGACCAGAGAAATGCATGAGCTCATTATGCCAGATTTTACTTTTCCATGACATTTTAGCTCTCACTCTCTCCCTACCTACACTGCTTTGGTTATCCTCATAGTTTTATCTAGCTGTCTTTTCTTGAAGGGAATCAGTGAATCACTGCAAAGAAAAGCTGCCAAGAGAAACAACCATTTCATGAGGGAAGATTCTGATGAAAGAATTCTTTTCCCCTGACTTTGAAGGAAAGCAAAAGCTATGTTTAGAAGAGATGTCTGAAAAACAATGCACATTTTGCGTTTTTTGGTTTAGCAGGAAGAACAAAAGGAGTTAGAGCAAGAGACTTTAATAAACACATCAGCACTACTGCCTCACAAGTTTTCTCTCTGCCTAGAAAATAAGGCAGCTCAGGAGATAATTTAATTCCTTTTTCCTGCCATAGGATTAAAAGCATCTAAACCATTCTTAGCAGAAGTTCAGAGGATTACCACCACCAGTGGTTTTCTAACCTTCTCAGGGAATTTCCTAGTGTTTCTCTACCCTAGAAAGGTTTCCCTATACCCAGCTTGCAGCTCCTTTTCTTTGCTTTAAGCCCTCTCTATCAGCAGTGGAGCTGGAGAATTATTTACCTGCAGACACACTGGTTACACCTCTTTGCATAAATCTTTTAATTAATACATACAAGAAGTGCTATCATATCTTCACTCAGCCTTTTCTTAGGCTAACAGCTTACACTTCTGGCAATCTTTCTTTGTTTCACCTTCTATGCCCCCTCTTTTATCTGTCTCTATCCTTTACAGCAAGGCTGTGGCAAGTAACTCCAGCATCACTTTGTTTTCAGTGGTTTGTATTTTCTTTGTGCCCCGGAAGTCCTAATAAACATCCCAATAGCTGCCAGTTCTTCTGAGAGAAAAAAAACCACAGCATTACCAAAGTGCAGAGAACCACAGAGCTTCTGCTAATTCTCAGTTACTCCAAGGACACACAGGTAAATAATTCCCTGTTAAATCAAGAGAGGCACATCTACACACAGACAAAATAAAAATACATGGATAACAATGCATCAGGGTTACATGAGAGACAATGGTGGTGCATTGTGGCAGCAGTAGGGGGATGAGTAACATGACCAGAGCATGACAGTGCTTGAGAAAGGCGTTTAAAATTAGATGGAAAAGAAAAGGCTGTGATCCAAACCTAACTCCTCATCCAGCTCTATTCACTTCTCACACTAAAGAGGGCTTAAAAATGCATCCAGCATGTGCTCATGAATGCCACTGCAATGAAATTACAGGCTTATTACAAAGGAAGCAATATAACTGGCATGGAAGAAAACCTGATTGTTAAGAAAACATGTGGTTTCACACTGCAGCAACCTCAACAAAAAGTTTATGGAAAACAGATACTAGGTTAAAATTGACAGTTGTCTTACTTGAAACAACCTATGGAAAGGAGCTGCTGGTAGAAAAGCTTGTGGATTATGATGCAGCACTAACATTACTCAGTGCCTCTTCCCTAAGAACATCTCACTACACACATGCTGGAAGCTCAGCCTGTGAGAGTATCTACCAAACTGCAGATAAAACCTTTGCAGTCAGAGCTTTAATACTGCTAAAGGTGAGCAAATGTATATTACACCACCTAGGCCACAAAATTCTTCCCCCTTATTTTACGAATTTTGTAATTGAAAATATGAACTGTTTTATTTCACCCTCCTGTGTTTATTATTTCCCACAGCTGTTCTCCAAACAGTTATGAAGAGACAACATGCATGAATCCTAAAAAATAAAGCTCTGAAGTACAGCCTGAAGATCATCTTGTGAACTTCAAGTTGTTATTCACAGGATGGGGCCAAGAAATCTGCACGTGCCACAAGTGTCAGCTGTCAAAGCCACTCATTCCTCTCCTTTAAACCTCTCTTTTACCCCTTCCCTTTTCACCAACACATTTAGTTGGTCCTTGGGAGCTGTCCCACAGCCACACCCTGGGAGACACATCATAAACATCCAAGCTGGAAATGGGCTTTAGCAGCTCCCATCCTAAGCACAATCCACAGCAGAGTCTGATATAGAAGTTAAAGGGTCCTTTTATTACAACAGAATTAGTTTTAGAGAGTCAGTGGTGCATTCAGACCTTATAATCACAACATTTAACTGATGAGAAAGTTCCACAAGAGAGCACAAAATCTTTATTTACAGCCAAACTCTAAACTGTCTCTGTAGCACATCTAAAGATATTAAATGCAAAGATATAAATAATAAATAACTAAATAAGCAAAATAATAAATATAAGTAATAAATAAAAAATAATAAATAATGTAAAGATATTAAAGATACCATAATGCAGCTGTAGTGCAAATAAGTGATTCATTACATACTTGCATTTGGTAGAATCAATGTTTAATTTCCTAGATTTATTGCTGATAAAGGTAAAAAAATTTTAGACTTGTCGGTCCTACAACTGGCCTTATTCTGTATACATTAGACCTCATTTTGGGGAAAAATACCTAAATTACTTTGTAGAGACAGTCAGCTTTGTAAAAATAACAGCTGCAGTTGTGATGATTTACTGACACTGATAACTAACTTCAGCTACAAGTTAGTGACAGCTTTCTCACTTGTCATTAAGCAAGATTCATTCTGCAGCCAAGAGCTGCAACCTTCCCTAATGCTCTGAAACCACTGAGAATAAAATATTTGTATTTTCTCATTTGCATGTGCTTAATCAGCCTGAGCATAGGCAGCTGATAAAGGTTTGTTGTAGTCACCCAGGACCCTTATTTTTAGTGAAATAACTCAGTCCAGATGTACACCTGGTTTACTGAGTCAGCTGAGAGGATTTTGTACAACCCAACATCTACAATCTGAGTGCTTTGTTAATGAATTCATAAATCTGCCAGGGTGAGACTGTCAAGCTATGCACAAGGGCAATCTGAGAAAACTGAATTTTCACTCTGAAATTATTAATGGTCTCAGTCTCCCATGAGGCAGGAATGATAAGGAAATGTACACCGTTGTGTAATAATATTCTAAGAGAGTTTAAGAAAGGGATAGGATACATTTTTAAGTGATTACAAATCTCTACTGTTAATCAAGTTTCAGTTGTTAAAGAAGTGCAAGGCTTTTCTCTAGGGAAACTTCTGCTTGTGTTTTTTGAGTTATTTTCAGTACAGAACCAGAGCAAATGTACTTTAATTTAAAACATTACCAAATCTTAATTTAAAAATACAATTTCTACTAGTTTATGTGAAACAGTTTGTCCAAGTAATTTTAAGGACGTTACTAAGAAATAAAATGAGTTTTGATGGTTTACAACAGCCAGGCTTTACAAAACTCCCAGATCTAATCCCTCGTTCTCCTTTACAGTATAGCTCTAAAACTTGTGAATGTGTGTACCTGTAAAAAGAGCAGTAAACCTGGCTACTGTATTTTTTAATATCCATTTGACAAAAAAGTAATATATCAGCAGTTTATCTAGTGAAAACTGGGAGCACATTTTTGGTTTCCCCAATATGCTGTCAGCTGTATATATACAGAAAGCAAAAACTACCTATAGTCTCTCTGGGAACATTTTTTACATGGTTTCCTTTCAAAATGGCCTCTTCTGAAACATAAAACTTCCAGTGCAAAGTCTGACATCTAAATTTTATTTCATTCTCACATTCTTCAACATCAATTATCAACATCTGTATCTAATCAGATGGGTTTCTAACCTTCTGTCACTCTGGGTCTGTAGACATTTTCAAATGTTATTTTGTTCAAAAGTGAAAAAATATGAGGAGCAAGTTAAACAAAAATTGAAGTCAATCCAGAAAAGCATTAATTTGATCAAATACAAAGGAAATCAGAGTTCTCATAAATACTTTTTTCCTTTTCCCACTAGCTTTAGAAAGGATGTTTCCTTTTACGAATACAAATGATTACTCCATTCCTTTACAATCTAATGAAACATTTCAAAATGCAATAAAAATATTTCTTTTTTTCCCTCATGAGGATCATTTAACCATGCCAACACAAAGTGTAGCTTACCTGACATAGATGGATCTGCACTACAAGTATTTTGGCAGCATTATTCCAACTTTCCCAAGGATAACACCTCAATGTGCGAAAGGCAGGAGTCCCTCATTTTTAAAACCTGTAACTTAACTTCCCTTAAGAGGAAAATAACTCTGAATTCCTGCAAACGTTTTGGTCAAAACTTCTTCACCCTCTCATTAAAGAAAATGATGAAAAACACCCACTGGAGTAAACTGAGAAATCAAGAGAATCAAGATAAGAGGGACCCATAAGCATCAGCAAGTTCAACTCAGAAAGAATTTGCCTCTCCTCTTGAAACATCTGCAAATGCTTCACATACTGAAATGTTTCACATACTGAAATGTTTCTCAGTAACATCACAAATGAAGGTTGTTCCTAAAGCAGACTCCAGCTAAGGAAAAAGGAAACTGTGTGGGACCCTCAACCAAGGACTGTTGGAAAGAAAAAAAATGCACAGTAGAAGATGGGAGTAACTTCCTTTTCACCTGTTCTTTTCCCTCATTCTGACCCAACAACCAGCCTCACACTGCAGGAGAAAACACCATTTTTCACTACTGCACACATAAATACATTAAAAAGCTGGTTTTTAGGGCAGTACATGGCTGTACTATTGCAACTGTCCTAGCTCACAGCTATTCTAATTAAAACCCCTGAATTTTCTACCCCAAGAACACTGGACTGTTAACAAAAGCTTAATTTTGAAAGTAACAATGTAGAGAAACCAAGAAAAATGCTAGTGAATCCTTTGTCCTTTCCTCTTAAGCAGAAATACCCATAGGACAAAAGAAAGGACAATTTTTAGTAGTCAGAACAGCAGGTGTGGAGGTTGCCAAGCAGAAGGAGATAAAGCATGCAGAGCAACAGTAAAGTGGCTTTCAACAATTTCTCTTTTTCTTCTTTTTTTAAGCATGCAATTTTTGGAACTGAAAAACCAGGTAAAACAAAGCTGTGCTGCTGGTGGTGACATCACACAGTCCCAAGCTTTGTTTCACAAGATGTAAAAAGTGCTTATTTTCTGCCTGGCTTGGGGTGCCAGCAGATTTTATGCTGCACACAGAGGTGGCTGTGGGAGGAGCTGCATCCAAAGGCTTGTACAGAATTCCAGAGAAATTCTGATTCCTGGCCTCCCATGCATCAAGCACCCCTCTCCTCACTGAGCCCAGTGCAGTTTGGCAAAATGGAATATACCAGAAGCATCAGATTGAAGCCACAGTTGTTAATACTTATTTCTATATGCTCAGTGGGCAGGTTTACATCCCTCACAAAAAGCATAATCCAGGGTGTCCCAGCTACTACAAGCAACACCACATTTTGCTTAGCTCTAAACAGCCCCATCTCTAAAAGTGGCCTCCATCTGAAACACTTCCCATTAACAGGTGTATAACTACAGCAATACACAGAGAACAAGTTGCCAGATCTTTCTGAAATGGTTTTTCTGACAATGGAAAAGTGGCATGCATTTCCCACTTTCCTTAGAGACCAGTTATAGAACACCACCAACAGAACCTTTCAAGTCCAAGTATTTGGTAAGGAAGGATGAAAGTATGGCATTCATCACATATGTAACCCAGCAAAGCTATTTACCATCAGTCATCCAGTCTGTTCCTTCTCACAGATATTTTGGAGTCCAAACGAATGAGGGAAAAAAAAAAGACAAGTGGATAGGAGGCACTATTTCTAGTTTACAGAAAGGATGCTGATGCTAAGAGCAGTTACAGCCATGAAGGAGGAATACAACAGATTTGAGGACTGCACATCAAGCTTGTAGATCTAATGCTTTAAACAGGAAGCACTGATTTTAAAAGCCAAGTGGAAAATGATCAGGGTAGGAAAAAAGAACTTCACCTATGAGAATACAAATGCACTTGATGTTTAAAAGATTTTCATGAAGTTTATGTACAGAAGACAGCATGGCCTGGGAATTCTGCTGCACCCAATTTAGTAATGGTCAACTCTCAAGTCATTGTGAGGTGCAGTGATGGCTTCTGGACTAGCAAAGCTGAGATGTGGCAGTCACAAGTTGATTACAACTTTCTGACAGGAACCAGATGTCAGGCACTGCATCTTTGAGATCCAAAGATGAGAGTCCAGAGACTTTACAAAGTCTCTGATCCAAAGAACTGAAAATTTAATTATGCCCCTGTACAATTAAATTCACACCTCAACTTAATGAAAGATTGTGGTGAAAGGATACAGGGATACCCACATCACTTTAAACCATCCTTGCTGATAAGAAGCTTAGATATCTTTGAAGGATCACACTTAATCTCCACATTCAGATATGAGGAACAGCTCAAAATTCAGTTAAGGAGAAAACTAAGAACGTGGAGTTTTAAATAACAAGAATTATTTTTAAAACTAAACGCTTTGTTTCTGGAAATTTTAGATGAACAACTGCTTTTCCTCTCTAATAATACTACATTACATGCATTACCTCATCAAAGCTGACATAAAAAAGCCCTTACTCGTACAGAGAACAGTTTCTCACATTCTCCTAATTATGTATTCTTTATGGTATTTTAGCAACATGAAATTAGTTACATTTGGTAAGCAGCAATTTTATTACCATATAAAACAGATAGTTTTAGCTATTTCCTTTAAATGGGGAACACAGAAAGCTGATCATAAAACATATTTAACAAACCCCAACCAACTAACAACAAAAAAACGACACAAAAACCCAAACAGCAAAAAAAACCCCAAAAAAACAAACACCCCCCCCAAAACAAACAAAAAAACCCCAAAAACCCCAAAAACAAAAACAAACAAACTTACTAACAAAAAAACAAACTAACAAAAAACGCCCCAAAAACTGGAACTACAGCATCCAAGGCAGGGAGGGCCCAATATGCTTGCAAATTTTATTTGCAGAGTGTTATTTTAATCCTGGTATCTCAAGGCATTTTAAAAGTCTGTTCCCAAAACATTATGCCTATAGTTACAACACTTCTTTTAGCCTCTTGTCTAATAAAAATCTAATCCTTTTGGCAGCTGCCACAGATGCTCATTCCGTAATCATTTTCTTTTCACCAACCATAAGGCTTTGATGCCCACTTTGTAATATACTTATCAGTATGGATGAAGCCACATAACCCAGACAATCAATTTTGTGTCTTGGCACAGTAAACTACATCCAGAATACATTGAATGGTGAAAACCTTAGGCCTTCAACGTAACTGAACTGAATTTAATGGAGCCTGTGAAGAGCAGAGAGGCTTTTTATATTTAAAATTAACCCATTTCAGTTCCAGGTAACAAACCAGAATTCCCCACATTGAGAGGCTTGATATGGAGAAAGCAGGATTGAAATCTGCCTTCCTTATTTTACTTGGAATGACAACTCTCAGAGACATCTCTGGACAACTTTGGGGAAAGACAGCTATTATTTTAAGAGTGAAATTAAGTATTTCTATAATTTGCATCTGATATAAATGAGACAGAAACTGAATGACACCATCATGGGAAACACAGTTGTCCAAGTAAGGGGATGGTAGCCAGATAACCTGATTCTATTCCTTCCCATCCTCTCCTTCTCTCAGCTGCTGAAATCATTATTTAGTCCCTTCAGCAAAAATGGTGTGAATAGAAATTATCAGATCTGAAAATCCTTTTGCATTCTTGAATTTTATTCTGAATAATTATTTTACTAAAAATCAAAGTCAGCAGTCAATTCCTTAGCTTCCTTGGTAATCAACTGTCTTCTACACTAATAAACATTTTGCTCTTGTTTGTGGCATTTCAGCAAAGGTCATACATCACTTTCTTTTCTCCTTGTTGCCCTATTTTTTTTTCTCTTCAAACAAATCCTTATATTGTGTAAACCACTTATCCATGAATCCTCATGTTTTAATATCTGGGCTTCAGCATCAGTTAAAAGGGTAGGCACAGACTGCAGCATGGTTTGGTGCAATTTTTTTCATGTAATCACCATCTAGGATTACTGTCCTTTTCAGGAACCACAGCACTGGCAAAGGAGGCTTTTCCAAGTGCTCTTGAAGAGTCACTGCCTCAGCTCTTGGAGCTACTGTAGATCCTAAGTGTAACCTCAAGCCAAACAAACTTTTAATACATTGTCTGTAAATTCTACTTTAGGAACATAATCTGGATTCGTAGTTACAGCAAAATATAGCAAATAAACACAGCCCTCCTAAGAAGGCTTAACCAATCCAAGGTCTTTCATGCAAAGACAATAATTAATTTTTATTTAGCATCTTATCCATTCGGCACTAATACAATGCAGAAATTTGATTGGCCAAGTGGAAAAAGCATTGCAAGCTCACCAGTTAAGAAAGTCATCTGCCCAAAAAACTGTTTACATAGTTTTCAAAGGCCTGAATAACATCTTATTCCAAATGCACGTGACTCAAAGCACTAGACTAATCACTGGAACTGCAACAGGGCTTTTTGGTTGGCAGAATTACACCTTACAACTGCTAGAACTTTAGTTTATCATCCTAGTTTTCTCCTGACTGGTAGAACTATCAGAAGGCTGTGCTCTAGTTCAGTAGATTAGAAAACCATATCAGGCCACTCTTCCTCCTGCAGAACTGACTTCCAGATATGTGGGCATGAGAAGTTTGTCTTAGAAATAAATTTCTTCTGTATTCCTCTTAATGAGGCTAAAAATGTTCTGAAGGAAAAATTAATTCCTGAAAAATCTTCATGTAAGTATCATAGCAATAGATTATTTCATTGCTTATATAAATGTCTGCTTTTCTCCAGAGCTCTTGTCAGCATGGATATCTTTTATTTCAATGATTTCTATTGATCACCTGTAAATAAATAGTAAATGCTACTGGACCAGATTAACATTCTCTTATTCTTGCTTTACAAAAGGGCTGATTGGCCCTTGCTGTATCACTACTTTTGCATCCAACTTCCCAAAAAAGTTTCATTTCTCAGTATTCCCATCTTTGGGACAAGTCTTTTATCACTTGTCCTGTGAGAAATATGGGAGAAACTCAACAGTCTTTGATAAGGAAAGCAAGCTTGGATCATAATCCTTATTTCAAAGAAGGACTTAGAAAATGCAATATTGAAACACCAATAAATTTGAAGAAGTAAGGAAATATTTTACATTAGACTGATATTTACACAGAGGTTGAAAACAGTGTTTTCTTTGAGAAGGTACATCACAGTAGGTCAGAAACCTTATCAGCTAGAAACACCATCCAGTGAGCAAGAAATTCAATTAGAAGGAGGCCTTGTTCTTTCCCTGATTATTTCTAGCTAAGAAATCTCACGATGCTTCTCTGCCATACCTTTTTTTCCCCCTAGCTGCTGTCTTTACCTCAATTGTGTACTGCAAATGCCAAACCAAAGGGCAAACCTACAATTTCATCATTCTTGTAAGCTCTAAGCATAGCAGCTTCTGAAGGCCATCTTGAACAATGAACTTCCAAAGCAAGTCATGCAATTAATCATCTTCCTTGTATTACAAGATAATTAACAGTAATTGGGAAGGCCGTTCTAAATTACAGAAATCTCTCGGTCTAAGAAGAAAACTCATCTTGAAGCACAGCACTGATTACAAAAGAATTCAAGAAAAATCACATTTAGGGAAACACTTCTCAGTTAATCAGGCCTTTAGCTTGATACTGCAACATTGTGGGCACCAAATTCCAGCTCAGCCCTCCCAGCCAGGTTCATAACCAGGCTTGGCACCTGCGCTGTGCCTGCCTTCCAAACTCTCTCCTTGGCTAAAAGGGGCTCTCCAAATGAGGAGGGCTGTAAAATATGCTCAGAGAGGAGAGCAATACTGGTGTGGAGAGGTGGTGACCTTCCTCAGGGAAGTCAAGAGGTGGCAACCAGAGGTGAGACATCACAGCGTGCTAAGAATCCCTGCTGCCTCTGAAAGAGCGAGCCCCTTTGTTTCTCTAGCATGAGAACACCTGGAATCTTCAAACAGACGAAGCAAGTCATCAAGAAATCCAGAGGGCATTGCTTCTTAAAGCAAGCAGAAGGGAAAACTGGCTAGGAATGAAGACAAGTAAGACAATTAAAGGTGACTTGGTTGGTGCTGCTGGGCAGGGCTGGCACAGCATCCAAGATTCCCCAGCAGTGGGCTGTGGGTGGGCAGGGTCCAACCAGGGGACACAGCCAGGCCAGTGACCCAAACTGACCAAAGGGATGTTCCAGAACACGTGACATTGATTCATACAAAACCTAAGGAGGAGAAAAGGGGAAAATTGATTATTTACCATGTCTGCCTTCCAGAGCAACACTGCAGCCCTGCTTTCCTTGGATGTTGCTTGCAGAGAATAAAATCTTTGGGCTTTTTCCTTTGCTTGTGCACATCCAATCTTGGCTTTTGCTTTAATAAACTGCTTTACCTCAACCTCCTTGTTTTCCATCACATTTTCTCTACCCTGTCCAGCTGAGGAGTGATAGAGCAGCTTGGTGAGCATCCACCACACAGATACTAGGTTTGCCTGGCAAAGTTTTGGCAGTGAAGGGAAGGCTACAAGGGTGGCTTCTGTGGGAAGCTCCCAGAAGCCTCCCCCGTGTCGAGCAGAGCCAATGCCAGCCCAGGCTCCAGGACAGACCTGCCCCTGGTCAAGTTCAAGCCCAGCAGAGAAGGTGGTGATGCCTAGGGGATAATGGATTTAAGAACAAAAGAAAGTTCTTGCACAGCTGTAATTTGGTACAGAGAAGAGTGGGGTGAGATGTGATGAACTGCCCTTAATCCCCATTCCCACCTCCCTGTGCTGCTGGGAGGGGAGGAGGGAGAAAATTGAGATTAATCCTGGGAAGGAGGAAGCAATGGGGGTCAGGTGTTTTCAATATTGGTTTTACTTCTCATCATCCTGTTCTTTGTTTGTAAACTCAATCCATTTCCCCAAGTCGAGCCTGGTTTTCCCGTGACAGTGACGGGGGAAGGATCTCTCCCTGGCCCTATCTGAACTCCAGAGCCTTTTGCCTGCTCTGTCCAGCTAAGAGAGGCAGTGATAGAGAGGTTTGATGGGTGCCTGGCATCCAGACAGGTAAAACTGACAACACAACACCATTGACAGCAATACATTGACTTCTGAAGGTTTCTGACTGGCTGCTAAACGCCTGAACTACAAGACAAAGAGATGCACTTAAGAAGAGACCTGTGGGGATATCAGCCCAATGAACTAGAAACAAACACTTTTAATTGAAGTTTCTCCATTACGACTGTGCAAGCAGTCAGTTCAGGAGTGTCCATGTGATGGACAAACAAAGCATCTGCAACCAAAACAGTAATTTTAAAAATTCAGGGCAGTCCTATCGGTCTGACCACCCACAGATATCTTCAAACTTTCCGTGGGAAGAGAGTGATCAGCATGTTTTTGAAAGCAAATATTGAGATTAAAAAGGGAGCTCTCCCACAGGAGGAGAGGTTTCAGAGTGCACCAGCGCTTGAAGGCAGTGCCAGCTAACCTGAGTAAAGTTTTTATTTTGTTGTTTGCCTTAGAGGTGGAAGGGAACAAGAGCTAACTGAGTTCAGCCTTCCTCCAACCAGGAGCACATCAGTGGCTCTCTGATGCTGCTCACATGGAGCAAACACCAGAACCACCAGGAACACTTCAGTGGAAACTCCCATTTTGGTCTCACAACCAGGGAAAAGCACCCAGATTTTATCCAGCTTCTCTCCAGCCAGGAAAGCAGTTGCATTATACTTCAATTTGCCTTTGTATTTGGAGCATGGAAAACATTCTGGAGAGGTTTGTTGTGCCCGAAGGGGAAGAAATAATCACAAGCATTAAGTATTTATATAGCACCATATATATATTAATGTCACCTATTTTTACCACTAAAAGCCAGACTAAAGCTTTTTTGCTTTTAATAAAATTTGTTATTGAGAATAAAAGCTCTTTGTACATTCTGTATAATTTATATTGTTCTACCATGCAAACATATGGCTCAGATTGCTCATTTGTATGAAGATAAATATGTTTATTCTCCCAGTGACTCAGTGCTATGAGAAACTTAATTCACTCGAAAGTTACCCATAATATAACTCAAGAAATGAGTATTTAAATCCTTCAGAGCCTTCTAACTGGGAAAAGGTAATCCAATAATTAAAGAGAGCTGCTTTTCATCAGGAAAATCAGCAGTTTTACAACCAAAAAATAACTACTGATGCAAACATCAGTATTTTGTTCACTGTTATAAATATGACTCAATTTGAACATGTGCATGCAGGTAATTTCCATATATTTAAGCCCAGTCTGCAGACAGCACCCAACAGCGTGGAGTGGTACTTTATTATTCATCTGTGCACTGGCTAAAAATTCTACCCAGTTGCTCAGCACTCCAAAAACAACCAACAATTTGGGTCTAAAGTGTGCTAATCACTGAAACAGATTTATCTAATAGCCACCACAGTGCCGATTTGCCACTGCAGGCACACCCTCCTCCCCTGTGCAAGCACAGCTCTGGATTGCAATCCTCGAGCATCAGCACAATCCCCTCTGTTCTTTGCAGAGTAAGAGCCAGAATGCAAAAAAAAAACAAAAAAAACCCAACCAAACAAAAAAACCCAAACAAAAAAAAAAAAAGAAAAAACAAACAAACAAAAAAAAAAACAAAAACAAAAAACCACCACCCAAAAAAACCCAAAAAACACCAAAGACCCTCCCTCTCTTAACGGACTTGGACCTCTCTGATGTCTCACTTTTCTAAGGCGAAGCTTTTTAAAGATAAAAAATTACTCTGTCAATAATTACAAGTAGTATGACTTGTGCTCAAACACAAGTTTTACTTTTGGAGAACAAGTGATATGAAAGTGATTTCTTTCTTTATTTGAAAGATTTCTGTAGCATTTCCAGATAATGCATTTACAGGCATTCATCTTAAGCAGCAAGAAATATTCTTGGATGTTATTTTTTCCTTGGAAGTATTTCTGAAGGGTTTTAAAAACTGACAGGTAAATTCAGAGTGCCTTAACAAAAAGACTCCCTGTGTGCAGCAGCTTGACTTTCACCCTTTGGATTATGCAAAGTTATCACTAAGTTGGTCCTTTCGGTCAATCCAGAAGGATTCTGCATTGGACAAAGGTAGAATACTTCATGGAAGCAACACCTGGGAACAGAAACTGATTGCAAAGATTTTGAACCGTTCCCTGGATGGGTTTAGCTGAATTACAGAAAGCTTGCCTCGGAAAGTTTCCTCCTCTACTGGACTTCACACAAAAATGGAAATAGCATTTTAGACTTTTCTGCTTTAACTGTCCTCAGTTGTTTGTGCAAAAATGATAGAAAAGGATGTGATACATGTGATAAATGTGACATGATGCATAGGATTTGATACCTGTGGCATGTATCACATGACACATATAACATATCATATGACACATGATCACAAACATCATGTATTATACAAACAATCATGGCAAATAGTCTGTGATACATACACAACATATGTGATAAATATGAAACTTTATTATTAGTGGCACATATATAATATATATGATATATGGTGCATATGTATGAGATATGATATAACAGGATTTTTTTTTTTGAGAGATCCTCATAAGAACAGACTAAATTCACCCATTTTCTGGATTTTGTATGTATTTGAAGAAAGGGTAGATTTAGATTAAAAAAAAAGATGAGTCACAACCTTGTGCAGTCCTGAACCCTGAACAATCAGGAAAGTAATAATTTTCATTACCACAATACCTACTTCATGTTCAGTGATAACTTTAACTATCTATAAATTCTCCACTTAATAGCTGGATTTTCTGCAATCTGCCTGGATTAAGCTACATTGTCTCAAGGCATTAAATGTGACAAATCTCATTTTCAAACCTACTACAATATGTTTTAAAAGCTATTCCAAAAGCCCTTTTACTGCCTTTCAGTAAAAATCACCCATTAACTATGCTGAATCACGGCACACTATATAAATGGAAGCAAGACTCTAATAAAAGATAGGATATTAATAAAAATGAGGAGTGGGAAGATGGATCAACAACTGAGAAAGCCACTTAGCAACGATAAGGGTGCAGGAATGAAAAGGATGCTGTACACAGGAAGCAAATTTATGCAAAATATAGGCTGGAGTACAATTGAACAAGTATCTGCCTTTGAGTAATAAGAGAGCATTTCTTTCACATGTTTAAGAAAATGTACTTAGTTAAAAAACATTAGCACTTATTCCTGGTAACTGGACAAGCAGGTATGGGACAGGTATTTTTATAACCTGTCATGGTTAAAAAGAGTCTTCTGTCCTAAGTGCACTTTGAAATTAAAACCTGTCATGCACAATGAAAATTCAAAGTTCCAATTATTTGAAGGCTCAATGTAGCTAAGGAAGGACTTAACTGAAAACAGGAGCAAGGGTGGTAGTTTTTATTTCCATGGTAATCATCATATAATACTTCATAATTGAGAAAAGTTTTAAGCTGTGTTACAAATGGTTTGGAAATAATTCCTTGAGCACTTGGAACAGTCAATTTTGCTGCCCAGAGTCTCGGATCCAAACAACTGATGTCTGCTTTGTTTTAGCGCACATCTGTTCGATTGGTACCACACAACAGGCACCTCTGTGTGATTTTTACCAATATATCCCCTCTCCCCAGTCTCTCATCTCCAGAGAATCCAAAGGTTGAACAACCATGACCAATCAATGGCAACAAGTTACAGATTTTAAGAAACTTAAAATAAAGAAACAAACTATTAATATATTTGATGAATTGCTAGTTAAACAACGCTCGCATACCTGTGAAGGGCCTTATTTGAAATGTCAGCCTTGCAATTGTTAGGCAGCAGTGAATACACATGGCTCAAGTTTTTTGGCACTAGAGCTCTGTTGTCTCATTTTCTTTCCTTGTCCAAGATCAACTTCATCAAAAGGATGGGCTAAGTATTTATCCAATAACTGACACTAATAAGAGAGGGATGGTGGGACCAGGACTCCTGGATAAGCTCACATCACCTAGAGCAGGAGCTGCCCACTGGCCCATGCTGATGGATTGATCACACGTGGTCACTCTTGTTTCCCTTCTCTAGACACAGCCCTGTCAAGGGCCCAGCTCTGGGGAACAGACTGCTCTGCCCTGTGCTTCACGTCCAAAAATCAAGCACAGAATGGTATCCTAGGAAGGAAAACAAAGCTAACAAAACCACGCCAAAATTACACCAGGACAAGGAATCTGCTATGCACTCAGTGCCTCTGGTAGAAGAGGGATGAGTTAAGGGTCTCTAAGCAGACCTCCCCAGGCAGATATTCAGACATCCCTGGGACACCTCTCACCAATCTTTAGAAACCTCCTGCAGCACACAGATCTGTATCTGTACTCAGTTCAGTGGAGAGAGGCTTTCCACATGCAAATCAATATGAACATCTCCATCTGGAAGACAAAGAAGGTGCTGCTGACTCCCCTGGGTGGAGAGAACTCCACTGTGCATTAATGCATCAAGTCCAATGAGTTATAGCTTTAGGACACCTTATTTCTGGCAGCAGTTGACTGTCTTTTAGTAAAACATGACAGACAGGGCCAGCTATGGGTTGGCCTCATTATTAGAGATAAACAAGGAATACTGCATTGACAAAAGCCAGAGAAATGCAGGAAGACCACTGGAAGATGCAGCCTTGAACTTCCTTGAGGAAATGAGGATGTGCCAAGTGAAGAAAATCCAACTATACACAGTGGACAGCAACTATGCAAACTGCAAAGAACCCAGACTAGCACAAGCAAAAGAAACCTGATGCTGAATGTTACCCATGGATCTCTGACAACCTGAGAGCACAGTAACTTCCTGCCATGGGACGGACAGATGCAGGGACTACAAGAGGATTACTTCACTTAATAAGAGCACATAAGGACCACAGCTTGCATAACATCACTGAGAACCATGTCAGTAGGAGAATTAATTCCAAAGTATTCTACCGCAGAGTTATGTACAAGGCTTTAGGAGAAGATAAGCAAGACTATCAGTCTGAAATTAAAGAGGCTGCTTATTACATTTGTGTTTGGCATACCCAAGTCAGCATAGTTAGCCAAATCATGACCTCCAAACTTAAAGAAAAAGGCTTCACAGAAAGAAGTTAAACTGAGGTTCAAGAGCACTTTGCTTTTGCCATGGCAGAATACAGAATAAAATGCTTCAGTAGATGAACTGAGAAAGGTGTAGAACATTGGAGGAGGAATTACCCATCACTGAGATTATCTGGTTGCTCATTAGCCAGGCCATTCCTGCATATATCAAATTGCTAACCCAGGGTGGAAGGACAATAATAACATAATAACAGAACAGATCTCAAAAAATTAAGCACTCAGCAGTCAGTGCCTAAAGACACAGAGCAGAGGGTTTTTCAGTCATACAGCTGTTGGAAAAACCTGTACAAGCAGAGAGTGAATGCCCCTACAGCACAAAAGGAGGTAGAACTTAGATACTGACTGAAATTAACCAATCAAATATGTAAAAATAGAATGAGGGGGAAAAACCGGGAGAGATAAATGACTCCATGTATTCTCTGTGTCTTAAGACAGCAAAAGGTTATGTATAAAGCTGTTGGAAACTGAGAATATCTTTAGGGTATCCATTAAGGAAATGTATTCTGTAGATTACTTTCCCAGCAAAGANAAGTAAGCAAGCCTTTTCCTAAACACAGACCGTGGGGGAGGTGAGCCGGCCGATAACAAGACAAAACAAACCCTCACCCTCAGAGCCAGTCCCGAAAGCACAGAACACAACACGAAGCACAAACAGAACACACGACTGGGGATACAAGCACCACAATGTCACCCCAGGACAAAGGCAAATAAAGGAAGAACATAGATATTTTGATGATAAAGGTTAATGCTAGTAAAGCTTATGTCTTAACCTCAAAGAAACAGCATGACTAAACATGAGTCTAAACAGCTCTAGAAAGAACTAGAATTCTCAGAGTAAACCGAAGAAAGAAGGTAAATTCTCTAACAATAAAGGCAGCTTTAATACCACATTTGCAAATGGAGGCACCTCAAACTGTTCAGGTGACCACAAGATGCCACAACAAAGGGCTACTGCAAAAACATCTCAATTTCCTTCAATATCCAATCTGAGTTGCTATCATATGTTTATAATGCTCAGTGATTGTTCTGTCTCCTTGAGATAAACTCACATGAGGACCATCTAGATAGAAGTCTTCATGAGTACTTTGACTAAGCACACTGTGACTCCACCACAAACCAAATTCTTTTGCAACAGCAGGAACTGAAACTTGCTTTCCCAAAGAGGTGCTGGTTACTTGCCCTCTAGCCAGGGTAAGGACACTGGGAGGGAGAATCCCTCAGTACCTGGGGGCTCACTGAAAACATGGCTAGTTTCCACATGGACAAAACTTATGGTTTATAGGGGAAGGAAGATTTGACAACCCCAAAGGTTTTTCTTATTTGATGAGGAGACACATCTTAAGAATCCTTTATATGACGAATCCAGCTACTGCATCCCTGAGGACACATAGTTTTAAAGCAGTCTGAACAAACATTGGGAATCTGATCATGTTGAATGAAGGTGCCTTCTCTCATCACCAAGGAGCCCAATTCCTACTGCTGACCAAAACATTGCACAGGGAGCAAAACCCGAGAGCCTTCTGTCACAGGAACTTTAAATCTGTACAAGAAACACAGCACAAGGCCATAGTGGAAAAGAGCTTTAGTGCTGCCACCTGAGAAAAGCCAAACAGAACTCTGAGGATCAGAGTTTATGTAGGGTATCAATGTCTCTGCTGTCAGTGGATCATGTACCACAGTTGTCATCCTGCCATCAAGATGCTGTTTCTAAGTTAAGGGCTTTCCAGTGAAAACCAACCTCTATCTCTTTTTTTGTGATTCCAGGTCTCTTTTCCTGTCCCACTGCTGCCCTTGATGCTGAAAAGTAGTAAAGCAGAGCTTCCACATTCACACCATTACCCTGTCAAGCTTTGCCCATTCAGTCCTTCAAAGACTCTATGCTAGAAGGCAGAGAACTGCACAGGCTTAACCGAATTTCTTGACCAAATTTATTTCCGAGAATTTAGGAGGTCCAATTCCTCAAAACTACAATAAGTCCTGAGATGCACTTTCCCTTACACTGAGCTAATTCCCTCCTCAAAGCATCCACAGCTTGGAGAACACATCCTTGCCTTCACTCAGAAAACCTTCTAGCAGGATCCATCATTCACTGAGGAACTGGGGGATAAAATGGTGAATGAAATTCATGCTGGTAAATGCAAAGTAATGCAGGGAGGAAATCCCTTCCCCTCAGCACCAGGCAGGCTACTGCATCTTAGAGAGACAGGAAAGCTGTAATGAAATTTTGCACATCAATTCTATGCAGATAGTGATTTAGTACTCAGTAGCAGATAGAATTTCAGAAGCTGATGAGAAAAAAAAAAGGGGGGGGAGAAAAGATCATTATATCATGGCATGATTTTTCTACCTCTCTAGAGCTGGAAAGGGATCAGGAATGACAAGGATAGTAAGAGCTGTAAAATGTTTTCTGTATGCAAAGCATTTGAACAGACTAGCAAGATTCATTTGGGAAGGAATTTGATAAAAGTCTACAAAAATTTACAAGCCGCATTGACAAACTGAATAGACAGCAATCCTGCATGACTTCTCATAATGCAAGAATTATCAGATAGCACTCTGAAAAGCAACAAAAGGAGGTGGTTTTCCCACACAGCATGCAGTTTAAATGTTCTCTTTATGACAGAAGCTTGCTTATCTTTCAACAACAATATAGGCAAATTCTATGGATAAAAACTCCCACCAACAGCTATTAAACACAAAACTGTGACTCTGCTGCCAGACAGAACATACCTGTGAGGCAGCCAGCCAGAAGCTGAGAGGGTATATCTAGAGAAATACAATTTCTCTATACTTAGATGATAAAATACCTAGCCCAGGCAATATTACAAGCTAGAAGGATGCTAAACCTGACCCAAACATCCACTCTTACACCCTTGTCCTGTGTCATGTGCCCAATCCAAGGGTCACAGCAGTCATTAAATTGTTTCCAGGAAAGCAGCTATCCCTTTTACTGTCACAATGAAACAGAAATGAGATCTCACTTATCTTCTTTTTTTAAAGAACCTAATATTGTATAGATATTTATGCCTTACTGCATCCTGCTGATCACTTGTGTTTGATAGCTTTAATTTCTGTTGTATTGTGCTTTAAATGGTGCAAAACAACGAAGAGTTTGTGATCTGGTGACCTTCAGCTTTGACCAAAAGCTGACACACCACTAAAAAAGCCAGACCATGCAGAAGAATTTGTTTTTTAAATTTTAAGTGGCACTAACTAGTTCTGTCTTAAAGCAATATGTTCTTCAAACATTATTTCATCCTTCTGATGTGCCAGAACCGCTCCTAACTGCTCATAGCATTACATTTGCAGAGATCATTCACTCTTGTGACAGAACAGACTTCAGGTGTAGGTGCTGGTTTATGTATTTTAAGGTATTGACCTTTCTGCTTGTTGGAAATTCCGGATCCCATTCACAGGGGAAGGAAGGCCAGAGAAACTGCCATCCCAATGAATTCCCATTGCATCCACTGCCATCTGGTACCTCTAAACTCAGGCTCTGAGTTTTTGAATTCTTACTATGCATACTTGCTGGGTCACTGTGTTTGTTTTTGGTGTATCATTACATCTGTTAGCAGTAGAACACACTTTACTGGGTCTGCTTTGCTACTCATAGCTAGAAAACTCAGTTTTGGTTACATCCTTCTTCCTGCTCCCTCAAATGAATAAAACCATCATTCTGATGGATTGTGCTCGGCTTGGATACAGAAACAACATGTGAGATAATTCCACCTTACAACCCAAGAGGTATTTATCACAAAATACTCTTTACACTTACTGAAAGAGGATTTAAAAAATTGTGATTCTATCATAAGAAGAGCCATTATAGGCTTAAGAACTGAAGATACCAAATTCCTTGAGGACTGTGGCTTAGCTTTGTTTTCAAGAAAAGGACATAAGTAATGTACTCCCTTCAACAAAACTTTGGGGGTTTTTTTAGTGGTTTCCTAAACTCTTCAAACTCTAAGTCTCTGGCTGTTCAATCATGGAAAATGCTCTTGTGCAAGAGGATAGGATTTCTGACGGCTTGCAATGATGATGGCTCTGGAAACAAACTGATCATATCTGTGCTCAGCATCTCAATTCACAGGAAAAAACATGTTCTTGTGGAGGGCCACTCTGTGCCAGATACAAATTCTCCATAAGGGCTATGCAACTGACAGGCTTTTTTGTTGTTTTGGCAGCTGAATTGGAAGAAAATTAGAAAAGAAATTAATGTTTAAATGGGCTAAACATTTGTTTGGTTTTGATGCTTGAAACTAAAACACCAGAACATTTACTTCATACCAGGCACAAAGGAAAAGGAAAGGAAAAAGCAAAGAGGATTCAGGCTCATGAAAGAAGGAAAATGATTTTCCAAGTTCTGATCAGTTCTGCTTGAAACAAAATCACTGCTACCAGCCCCAGCACCACTTCCCATGGAAGGCACGAAGAAGAAGAAGACCCCAGCAAATACTTTGAGATAGAAGCCTGGCTCATTGTGGAAGTTTGTGGGCAGCTGCTGGGCAGCCAGCCCATGCCAGCAGTAAACTGCAAAACACAGTCAATCTCAGCCTTGGTAACTAAAGCAAATTACAAGATTTCCATTTGCCTGCCTAAGCCCACCCAAAAAAGGATACAGGGCTGACAACACAGAACAGGTAAGGCAGAACAAATTCAGAAACTAAGGAGAAATCTGAGCTTTGATCATGGTGAATGATTGCACTGCAGTTTCATTTACGTTATTTATTTCACACAGGGTTTTTAATTGTTTGTTGTAATATGCAGGAGGTAGCAAAAATAATGCTTGCTTTCTGTGCCTAATTATCAAAGAGGACAGTAACATAAACACATCCTGCTTAAGAAAAGTGTTGACTTCCTTAAGAATATTGCTCCTCTTATCTTTCCTTCGAAAGCAGCTGGCACCAAGAGCTGTGCATGGAGCTTTTCTATGACAGGCACAGTACAGGGTGCTCCTGAAAACCATGGTGAGAGCTCTGGCTTGAGGCTTTAAGGTTGCTCTATGATGACCATTGGTTTAAGACTACTGGATTAAATTTCTGTGATCAAAAGAGAAAAATAATGCCTTAAATGTTTCAAAGAAGCCTTGTGAACATGTTTATTCCGTATTTCATTTCCACCACTGCAGTAAGTTTGGAGCAACCTTACTTATGTTCAACACAAAGGAATAAATTGTATTCTTAATAGTTCTCAGTCACTTGAACTCATGTTAATGCTACTAAAAATTTCCCACTGCAGTCCAAACTCAGAAGGTTTAGGGAGAAGCTAGGTAGAGTTAGGGAATAGCAATAAAGGTTAAAATGGAACCAAAATTTGCCATAAGCATTAACCTTCTTGCAGCTCTCATCACAGAGAAAGCAGACCAATAAAGAAGCACAAAATGAACACATGCAATGCAAATTAATTTTAAGGAGAGCTATGTGTGCATGTAGATTCATATTTACTTCTCTCTTGTCCAAGAGATTCTAGGGAAAGAAAAAAAAAAGGCAGCCAACTTCAGATTCTGGCCTTAGGGCTTGAATGACTAATGATGGATAGAACTCTCCCTGCTATTAACACGTTACTATGAGAAAGAAAAGACTGTCTAACAAAGACTGAATTAATGGACTGTGTGACACAGAAGTGTGGCAGTCTAATCACAGAAACAGAGAGTGGATGAGGCTGGCAGGGACCTCTGGAGATCATCCAGCCCAACCCCTCTGCTCCAGGGTCACCTGGAGCAAGTTCCACAGGACTGCATCCAGGTGGGTCTGGAATCTCCCCAGAACAGGAGACTGCACAGCCTCTCTGTGAAGGCAGTTCCAGAACTCTGTCACCCTCACACACCCATAAGCTCCTGACTTGCTCTTCACCCACTCCCTGGCAGAGCTCAACACATCCCAGCTGCTGTCTCACATAAACAGCAGCTCCACCAGCCTGCCTTGCTGCCCTGGCTTTCCTAGAAGGAATGGAGCCTTCCATCACTGTATTCCCACCATGTCTCTGTGGCTGCAGTGAGATCATGGCCCCAGTGATAAAGAGCAGAAAGGCAAAAGTAGTACCACTGCTGCCAATTCCCTTCCTCATTAATTTCTCATTGTTATATTTAGCTTACTGCCCAGGAGTGCATCCCAACTCCAGCAGAGGGGACTCAGCAGGGTTTACTTTCACAACAGCAGCCCTCAGGCACACGGGGTTTCACCTTGCTCCCATTAAAATAAACAGGAATTTGCCCATGGACTTGCAAAAGGAGGATACCTGTCTTGAAAACCCTGCTCAGTAATTCTTCACTTGTGCCCTTCTACTCTAAAATAAAGGCAAATTGTTGCAAGACAAGTTCATAATTTATCAATATAGCTCTAGGTATGAGACTCCTAAAAAGCAATTATCACCAGCAATGTACAATATGAGCTGGTTTCTTATATAAAATTTGTTTCTGAGGTAAACCCTCTGGCATTTCAAGGAGCTGCCTCTGACCGACCCTAGGTGGGAGATGAGCAGCAGAAAGGAAGAAGGGAAATGGGAAGAAGAGTGACAGGGATCTTTGAGGCAGAGGTGAGCACAGTGATTTGTGCACCCTGCTCTCTTCCAGCAGTGGAGCTACTTGTCAAAAACCACAGGGTAGGAGCAGAAGAGCACCAAGCCCATGGGACCCTTTGCCTTGGCCACCTGCCTGAAGTGGCCGTGGGACAGGACGTGGCTCAGTGCCACTGTCCTGGCCAATGTCCCTGCACTGCAGCAACCCCTCTGCCAGCCCCCTCCACCATTTCCCACAAGAAATCACAGACTTGCCCAAACAGGGATGACAGGGGCTGCAACACAAAGGAATAATTAACAAATATTCAACGTGTGTATATAGAATCTCCTGGCAGAGCTGGCTCCAGTGATTGTTCACTTCCTGGCTGGAGTTCAAGTTTCTAAATCCCTGCCAATAGTATTTCTAAAAATGAATCCCCAGCAATATCTTTATCAACAAAATGTTGCCACATCACAACACTTCACAGCAGAATCACAATGAATTACTCTTAAAACTCCACACAATTAAAAAGGGTAATGAACATCATACTGAACTTGCCTCTAAAAAACCACTTTCAGTACTGAGAACAGCCACTCACTGATTTCTGCCATGACTTTTGCATTCCAGCCCTATTTATCAGTGATATTGTCTGTCTCCCAAGAAGCCAGATACTGAACCAGTGTTTAATTCAGGTCAGGGCTCCTTCACCACTAGTCTATAAGGGGAATTTAAGTGACAATTGGAATGTTAGAAGAATTAATGTCTTGTTTCACGACAAAATAGAAATGAAACCCATCCTGTGAAGATGTTCAGTTTCCATTCACACATGCTTGACACTCCCTGCTTTGGGATAAAAAGTTCTCCAGGACTACGAAATTTTGGGCTACAGCTTTCAGGTAAATCATTCGAGCAGTCTTGTGTTCAAGCTCTGCATTTTGGGATATTTGTACCTTTAGAAATAGAAGTGTTTTGTATCTTGAGGATAGGAAGCTTGGTCTATTATCTTGGCAGCTTTCTGTCCAATTATAAGCAATAGTCATACTGAAAAAGACAAGACATGAACAAAGAACCCAAACTTAACTCTGGATTTTAATACATATGGAACACTTACATTTGCCATTGGAGATAAAGTGTCCAAAGCGGATGCACTTGGAAAAATTTATCTCTCTAGACTTCTGTCTATATTTTCAAATGTTAAAATAGTAATTACCTGAAAAGTGGAAAGCATGTATGCTATATACTTTACAAGACAAAGCTTTTTAAAATTTTGATAAATATACTAACTATTGGGAAGGGGAGTAAGGAAAGAAGAATTTAACAAATGTTGATGCTGCTAAGACAGCATAGGGAGAAAAAAATGTATTTTCCCAAATGTTCATCACAAAAACAAACCAGTCCAAGATGGGAGATAACCAGAGAAAACGATACTCTGACTACCACAAGCTGAAAATTGTGTGAAAAAGCAGCCCTGACAGCTCTATTTGGACAGAACAGTGCCTTTCTAATGGCAAAATTAATGGAATAAATGGATTAGGGAAAGGAAGAAAGCACAGATATCTATGAATTACATATGGAAACCCTTGCCTCCAACAGGCTTTAGGTAATTCATTTGAACCCCTCTTAAAGAAGCAGCTGTTACTGGAAAGGATTCACTGTTGTGAAACAGCAACACAGGAATGTCAGTAAAATGAGGGCTGGAACATTTCCACCTTAAAAAAAAAATAACATCCAAATAAAGAAGAAGAAAAAAGTTTGAGCTAGGAACCAGTCTGGCTAGAGTATGACAGAGCAGCGGAATTGCATTACAAAGTTTTCCTTGGTAACTTCCAAGAGACTCCCACATCAGTGTGGGAGAGGGCACTTTGCTTCTTCAGGTAAATTGAAATCCCACTGCCTTTTCTGCTTGAGGTAGCAAATCCTTTGTGCAACAGCTACTACATCACACCTCACTGCTCCTCCTGCTCCACTCCTGATACACCTAAGGGGCTCAAATGGCATCCATTAGAATAAATAAGATTTTACCAGTAACATGCTGAAGCCTCAGTTGTTTCTCTGGGCAGAATGAGAGTGGATAATCCTTGACAGTGCTGCCAGGAATGCCCTGAGATTTGCTGCTTGCAGTGCTTGGTCTGCAGACCTGTTACTCTAAGAGCTCTGAAGTGAAGCTCAGAACAATGCTTCATGTTCTATGTTCTGTGAGTCTGGTTCTTTATTAGGAAGTTTCTTTCTAGCTACTGAAGTATGTTTAGGAATACATCTTGTTCCTATGGAAATCAGTGAGAATTCTGCCCTTGCCTCCAAATAGAGCAGGAACAGACTCCCTGTCTGCAGCATCAGACATCTTGGCATAAAGTGAGAAAATTGGAAGGGCCTGCTTAGCTTCACTGGTGTGGAAAGGTCAGCCTACAAACCAAGACACTCCCACAGGAGAAGAAGGAGGGCTGCAGCACATGCAGAGGGCAGCCTCTCCCTGCCTTATCCACTGAGAAAATCCCAAATCCACTCCTTGGCTCCTTCCCCCTGCCAGCCCATCCCAGCAGCTGAAGGGGAAAGGCAGAGCAGCAGCAGCATCTCATGGCTGCTGAACCCCATCACTCCTCTGAGCAATACAGGTATGGGAGGAACTTGAGTTTCATAGTAATTTGAGCTGACATCTCTATTTTACAAGCAGAAAACATACCCAGGTGCAAAACTTCCAAAATGACTTGGGAGTTTGAGCATGTGAATTTGCATGCATGTAATCAGGCATTTCAGAGAGGGGGGAGAGGCATTCCTCCAGAATGTATTTTTTAAAACACAGGTTTCTCTGGGTTGTTTCAAACTTGGGCCTTAAAAGCCTAAGTAGTTTTGAAATTATTACACATGGTTCATTAAAACTATGGGGAGTAAGTGAAAAGACAGAAAGGAGGTTTTCTACATCTTCACGTGTAAGAAGGCTCATTTTTTTAAATAATAAAATGACAGAAACAGGAGAGTTTTACATTACTACTGGTATGTAAAAATATAGTCTTTGTTTTATCTTAAGTTTGGCCATTAAATTCTGATAAAAAGCAGAAATAAGTCTACCATATATGAGATATCACTTTTAAAGTCAGTTTTTCATCTGCAAACCTTTCATACGAAACAATCCTGCCTCAATCTAAAAGACTGGTTTATCAGAAGTATTGATTATTAGGGGGATTTTGAAATGAAGACCAAACTAAAAACCCTATAGCTAAATCGAGTACACCACCATTTGAAGTATAAAGACTTTAAAGTAGTTCATGAAGAACATAATTCACAATTGGAATAACAGGAACATCTCTCATACCTTCCTAACACCATTACTCACTCCTTCAAATGAGGTTGTGCATTTTATAAGCTCAAAAAGTATACCTGGAAACTTACCTGCCCAACCCTCACCTAAAACCACAGAAAAAAAAAAAATCACTTGGGATATTTAGTGCTGGTCTCTGCCCTTCACGAGCCCCTTGCTGCCAACATGCTTATTTTAAATTAATATTATTTTTCCATCCAGAAAACCAGTACATTCAACCTGACAGCAAACAGGAAAAGCAGTGATGAGACATTCTTTATTTTCAAGTCCTTGGAGTAGAGATATGTGAACTTTTTCTCCAAAATCTGTTTCCTTCGAATATATTCAGCAAAATTAATGTTAAGGAACTAGCACTGGAAGTAATTCCTCCACATCTTCACATTGATCTCCAACAATCTCACTGGTGTAGAGATGCCAGTGACCAAGGACTGAGAGGAAAAATGTTGGCTACCATTTGTTATTGTGCTGCACTAACATTTTGCTGCTTCCCCAGAGATCTCTCTAGGCAAATTACATGCACATAGCAAAACTCTGCACTCCAAATAAGCAACACTAAATGATGATGATTAACGGGGGTAGGGAAGAGTTAAAATAGAGGGGAAAAGTGACTTGTCCAGGATAGATCAGTTACAGAGAAAAGAGCTCAACCACCTCCTCTAAATACTGGTCCAGTATCTTATTCATCCCAGGTGTAGGACTTCAAACACCAGAAAAACAAAGAATATTAAGTCCATTTCCACAGGACAGCAAAGTTTGAGCAATAGGCTGCTTGAGCAATTTGAGTATCTTGAATATGACCACCATTAGAAGCATCTTTGTTTATAAAGAACAGTGTTCATTATATCCAAGTTACTTTGGTATAATGTTGAATAAAACACAATGCAAACCAAGATCATTATCCATATTTATAGACTTAGCCTTCATGTCTATGTACTTGTTTCCCCGCTCCCTCAAACAAAACCCTTTTATCAGTGATAGCATTGCACATTCTGATGTCTTCTCACAACCTTAATTATTGACCTTAAGTGATAATTGTTCTGAAAATACCTATGAAAGTAATAAGGGCTTGTTACAAATGATCCTTCTTGCTGCCTGTTGTCAGTCTTAAAATATAAAACTAAGAAATTTTTTCCCCCCTTGTAGCACCTAGGGTCTGAAAAATGAACTGGAGTATCTGTTGCACTCATTACCACCAATAATAAAAGGCTGAGCTTTACAGAGGATGTAAAGCACAGAGTAAAACCTGTATCACTTTCTTTCTACTTCTATTGACTTTGCAGCACTAAGTAGTAAAAATTCAATTATTCAGAATGGAAATTTAAGTCAATGACATCCAAAAGAGACAAGACGACAACTAACATTTCTTTTCTTTCTTTCTATTCATGGGATTGTCACTGGTTACTAGGGGCTGGTGATACAGCCCTTAGTTACCAGTGAGCCCTCAACTCACAAGAAATATTTTCATACAGGTATCTCACTCCTGAGTTGCTAAAAAACATAATACAAAAGTCAAGGTCATAGGCCTTAGGGGTATTTCAGTAAAAATACCTTTAGGGTGTTCCAGTAAAAGCTTGAAGTGTGATTTGCCTACTCTAATGCATTTGGCATGAGGCAGATGTTTTCAGCACTTTGCTGGACTGAGCTGAGGATAGACTCTTTTTCACAACATGAAAGAGACAGTTATTTTATAACAGTTTATTCACTGAGAAGGAGTGTTTCAAGAAAGAAGAAAGAATGTGTGCTTCATACAGAACTTCCCCTACTATTATAACTTCCTACTCCTGTAATCTGAAACAGTTACAACTGGATGTCTCTCGGGCAGTATTTTGGAACCGAATATTCTAAAACATTCCTTACACATTCCCAGTGCTTCTCAACATAACATTATACATTAAACTGTCTCTTGCAAAACTATGAAAATTTGCAGGAGAGTTTCAGATGTTTAACCTAACATATAGTTAGGTTAAAAGTGTGTGTTTGCTCATTCTCTCTAAAAAGAAGGGACTTTTAAGACCCTCTCGGGTTGCAATGCTAAGGCAGGTGATCAAGACTGTCATTCAGTTTCAGAGCATTTTCTTTCCTTACTCTTGCAACTTCTCACTGGAGGTGTACTCTTTGTAACAGTGGATATTCCTACAGATTTCAGAATGCTAAAGACTCTCGTTTTTACTTGATTATGATGAAGTTAACCTAGGAAAGCCATTAAAAATCGCACTAGAACCACTGTTTTCACCTGGATGGTAACAGTTCACATCTTTTGAAGACCAGCAGGACTGTGCTGTGTTAAATAAAGACTGGAGTTAAAAAGGAGGATTGTTACCGCTACCATTACGGAAAAGGAACGTATAATACACATTCACTCCTCGTAACAGAGGACAATACACTCATATACTCGGTTTTAACAGTACTCCATCTTAAATAAAGTGTTTGGCTCGATTAGCTCAGAGCACAGGCACAAGTGTGCGACATTTCTTTTTGTTGAGCAAAGTGGGGTAGGAAGAAGTTAGAGAGACCTGTCAAGGTCACACCACAGCAGGATGACAAAGTTACAGAGGAAGTCACCACTGATTCCCAGCTCAGCCGTAGCAGAGACTGCAACACATAGCTCCTCAAAGGGTTCTGTACTGCCAAATGACACACAGGCAAAAAGATAAGTAACATCACAGTTTTTAGCACTAACACGTCTCAGGAGTACTTTGAACACGAGGCAAGTCAGACCACGTCTTAGTTTGAGCTTCATAGCTAAACGAGGTAATGCAGCAGAACAAGTACTCCGAAACCTTGTGTAACTCTCACACTTGCTTAATCACATCCACGTATCGTTAACTAAGGCTGGGGAAATCGCTGAGCGTTGGAGGAAAAGCGAAGAGGGGCCACAGGATCACGCAGGGTTTATTTGCTTGTTTTTGTCCCCGGTGACAAAACACGGTACCAGTACGAATACGAAAAGACAGAAAATCGGGCAAGCCGATAACCCCGAAGGCTCCGAGGGGTCCCGTTGTCATGGAAACAAGTCACCGCTAATGAGCTTTCCACGGCATGAGTGATTAATACGCGAGCCCTGCGAATAAACATTGATGCCCAAACAGCCCCAGAGGCAGCGGCTGGCTGGTGGCAAGCAGCGGCTGGCTCGGGGCGAGCAGCGGCACAGAGCACACAGCCGCGGCTCCCTGCGCACAAAGGGGACCGCACAAAGTTTCCCGAGCGCTGCTGCCACCGCGCTGCGCGGGGGAGCGACGGTGGGGCCGAACAGAACCGAACCGAGCCGGGCCAGGCGCTCTGCCCCGCTCCGGCAGCCGGGCACGGTGCCCGCAGGTCTCCGGCAGCAGTCCGCGACCGGCAGCCGCCCGGCACAGACACACAGACACACAGCCACGCCGCCCTCACCTTGCGCCAAGTCGCTGCCCGCGCACAGCCACCTTTCCCGAGAGTTGCACCCCGGCGTGTGGCACCTCCAACCCCGGGGAGCAGAGCGCCGTGCTTCAGCCGGTGAGCGGGGAGACGAGGCGCCGATGCACAGGAGCTGCTGCCACCTCCTTGCCCGGCTCCCCCATCCCCTCCTGTCCCCGCCCGCTTCTCCACCTTCTCTCTTCCTCCCCCCGCCCCCGCTCCAGCCAGCTGCTCTCGCTCCACCTGGCCGGCTCTCCAGGTGTCTCCCTGCTCCCACAACGCGTCCCCTCCCGCAGCTGGAGCTTCGGGGCGGCTGCTCCGCCTCTCGCCGCGCCGGCTCCGCACAGAAACTTCCCCGGCCCCCGGCGCTCCTGTCCTGTAAGGAGCGGGCTGCTCGCCTGGGCCGGGGACATGGCAGCACGGAGGGAGCCCTGTCCCGGCTCGGGGACGGGCAGAGCCGCCCGGAGGTGGCCACTCACCTCAGGAAAGCCCGGCGCTGCCCTCCGGGGATGGCGGTGGCCGCGGCACTGGCGGCATCCGCGGTGGAGGTGAAACCTGGCGGGGGCGCGGGGCGCTCCCCCTGCCCTCTCCCTGTCCTGCTCCTCCTGCGGGGCTCCCCGGGGAGGGACGCGCCTCCCGGGCACTGCCGGGCCGCCTCCCTCCCTCCTGAGCCGGGGGGAGGATGGAGCAGGGCGGGGGCGCTGGCAGGGCGGGCGCGGCCGGAGCGGAGCCGATCTGCGGTGCGCAAGGATCGACTTCCCCCGGGCGGGCTGGGCTCTGTCACCAGCGAGCGGCCGGCTGGGCCAGCAGGCGACAGTGCCAGCAGGCGACAGTGCCGCGGCTTCCCCAGGGCTCCCAGCCAGGCGCTGGTCCCTGCCCGCCTACCACCCGGGCCCGCTCCCCTCTTCCTCTTCCTCTTCTTCCCCCTTCCCGCACGCCGCCCTCCCCTCCCAGTCGTTACGAGGGCACCGCGGATTAAGTGGACGTTCAATTTTAAGAGCATTATATTAATAAAGAGCGATTCGGTGATTTTAAATTACTTTGCGAGCATCCATCCGGCGGTCTGTTAAGAAGCAATCCCCTGCAGGCACGGTTTAATCGGAGGGATCAGAGCGGGCGCCGCGTCCTCCGGTGCCTCCGGCGGGGCTTGCCCGGGGAGCCGCGGCCGGACGCCCACCTGCCCTGGGGTTCCTTAGGAAAATTGCCGACGGGAGAGCCCTCCTCGGCCGGGGAAGGCGACACAGCTGCCAGCGGGAGGGACGGAGGGAGCACCGGGAGAATCCCGGCATCCGCCCGGGAACAGCCCCGGAGTTTGTCCCGCGTCTCGCTAGAGGCTAAACCAGCCCGGGCTAGGCAGGGGCTGGGACGCTGGAGGAGGTACACGTCTTAGAGCAATGGAAGTGTGGTTTTTGTGGCGTGACGGCAGCGGACACACGGGCAGGCAGCGCGATGTGAGCGCTCCTGGCTGCTCAGAGCGATTCCCGAGCTCACCTGCGCAGCCGGCGGCCCCTCGCTGCTGCAGCAGCACACCCGCGGCTCCGAGACAAAGAATGCAGCAACTCCGAGACGGGAAGGGGAAAATAGGCACTGATCTGAGGGCTCAGCCCTCAAAAAATGGCTAAAGCTTCCCTTTCTCCCCCTCCTTTCTTTTGCATCACACCTCCAGAGCCACAGCCCAACAGGTGGTTGTGACCTCAGAGAAGTTCGAAGCTAATCTAAGCAATGTCTATAAATGACCTCTCTCATGGATTCTCATTGTGAGAAAAAAAAGGTTTTTCATTTACATTTTAATGCATAAATCATGCAAAGTAGGGAGCTCCAGACACTGTTGCAAGAGTGATGACTCATGCCCACCACATGTACATTATTTATTGTCTGAGGATGGGACCGTGTTTAAATTAGGCTGCTTGATAACCTAATCTGGATGTTCTGAACTGTTTTCCTATAATTATGTTCTGGAGAAAGTAAAGCACAATTTCTTAACCTTAGTTTCTCTCCCTGATACATTTTAATTCAGAATCTTGTGTGGAGCTACATGTTTTGAATTTCCTGGCAGGTGGAGTGCTCTTTCTGCACAGGCACTGCACATGGAAAGGAACGATCACAGATGTACTTCTCAGATCAGGCAGGAATGTAAACTATGGCTTTCTGCACATTAGCAGATAAAAGCTGTAAATTCAACAATTTCAAACACAAATGAAGATAGCTTGTGCTAGTTTCTCATATTGGGATGTCTCATTGCATGGCTGTGTTAAACTAGGCTTCACCATCCCATTGGGACTAATTCTGTTCCAGACACCAAAAAAAAACCTCCTTATGGCTAGGTAGGCTGCTGTTATTTTTTCATAAAATAATTACAGAGCAAAGAAATGGTGGGCCACCAGTTCATCTGTTTGTTTCCTTCTTACAGTCCTGTTGCAGATTGCAGATTCCTCCATTTTAGTAAACTTTGAGAGTACAAGGGCAATAAGCTGTTCTGTTCCCTGTTCTTCATTTGTTTTTTCTTTTTCTTTTCAGCAGATGGTATCAAGGAAGCTCTTCCCACACATACACAAAGATTCAAAGCCATTCCTGTGAGGAACTCAGGCTTCAGCTACTCCTTTTGTTCTGTGCTTCTCTTTCTGTGAGAGTGACACACTCTCACCGCACCCATTTCATTGTTGTGAGTGACCAAAGGAAAAGCTATGGCCAGAGTCCCCTCTAAATATGACACAAATAATTTTGTGGTACTCATGTCTATTTTGTGAGGAGCAAACATTTTCCAGTGGATCAATGTGGGAGGGGAAAGATCAGGATGGAGGCTGTTTATTTTTGCTGGATATTTTGGAGAAAATAAAGAAATGCTGGACTTTTAATGGTTTGAGCTGTTGATTGGCTTTTGTTCAGATCCCAAACTCACAGGGCTGAAATGCAGCAAACAGTACTAGGGAAATTAGGACAAGAAATTAAAATTAAGTCCCGATCAATGGTTCTGTCATCCCGTGCTAGTGCCAGATGCAGCAACCAAATGCTTGTGTCCCAACAGCCTCATCATCATCTGCTTGATGTTGTGTGGCTCTTTTGGCAGTAAATATAAAATAAAACCAATCTTATATCTTAGTGAGTTGGTAGACATTTTCTATTTTTAAAAATGTCTACAAGTCTTCCTGCTCTAGTACTCCTGTGTCATGAAATAAAGGCTGTTTAAAATCATGACTTCTGCCACGCTGTAAACTTCAAGTACCTGTCTTGGTGTGGAGGGTGACACCAAAGAAAAGATGGGTGATTTAACTCTCATACTTGCCCAAACCAGTGCTGGAATTGTGTTGCAACTCAGTACCCTGAATGTATTGGAAATGGTAAATCCCTCACCCCTGGAATGTCATGTAGTTTGACCCTTCTCCCCCCTGGTCTGCTTAGCTGGCAGAGATCCAATTTCTCCCCGCCCCCTTCCCAGACCCTAGAAAAGACCTCTGTGCCCTGACCTCGCCCTCTTTCCGCTCCTGGGACCTCACAAGGAATAAACCTCGGATTCTCCTCAGGGGAGGGAAGAGCCTCTTTTGGATATCTTTTATTCTGTCCATGCGGGGGATACAGGCTTTCTCTTAGTATCTGAGCTAGTCGGGGGCTAGGGGAGAGTCTCTATTCCACCCGCAGAATTGGTGTTAGGATTCAATGCCACTGAGTGTTCCCAATCAAGCCTATACTGCTTCAAGGTTTCAAAGTTAGAGCTCTATATAAAAATACAAAAGAT
This sequence comes from Rhabdornis inornatus, assembly GCA_013397075.1. NCBI lineage: Eukaryota > Metazoa > Chordata > Aves > Passeriformes > Rhabdornithidae > Rhabdornis > Rhabdornis inornatus. The sequence goes on along the minus strand of VWZS01001606.1, from coordinate 147,299 downwards.
GGTTAGAATCCAAGAAGTGATCATTTGCTTAATGTGGTATAAAGAAATCTTAAATGGGAACCTCATTTGGGCCTTGGGACAATACCACAGTAAATAGTAAAATAATGAAAAATATCATAAAGCTGTTATTCAAATAATCTTTTTTTTTTCTCTCTTCTGAAGTGAGAGAAAGGCACTATTTTAAAGTTCACAACATCTAAGCAGCTAATTTGCTATTTTAGCCCTCACAGGCCATCTCTGCTGGCTCACAGAAACTAACTTTGCTCCCAGTGAATGTCCCACTGACTGCAGCAAGGACAAATTCACATCCCAGGCTTTACAGTACAGATTCTGTGCTGGAACAGCTGTGCCAGGGGCCAAATGCTGCAATGATCTGCAGGCGTGAGTTATACATGAAGATAAGCATGTGTCTAAGCCTTTGTGAGTCTGACCCCAAATTTCTCAGGTATTCATCGCTAAAGATAAAAAGCCAAAAGGCTTATTGTTCCATCCTGGGAATTCCATGCACTTTCATCCTCTGTATGAGGATGAAAAACTTCATGTTTAACACAAAGTTTTTCCTTGGCAACATCAGGAAACCTTGATAATGCATTATATGCGCAGCAGTACAGCATGTCAGTATCAGATTCATTTTTTAAAAGACTAATTCGCCTTCTAGAGTTCTTAATAGTTTTATTTGGACTATTATGACATGAAATGCACTGTTTCCACACAGTGTTTGGAAAATACTATGAGTAAGACAATGTTTCAAATATTGTTTCAGTCATCTTTTATCACTCATCTCTAAAGATCACTTAGGGGGGAACCTGCTTGGGTTTTCTTTTGTGAGGGGCTTGCATGCTGAAAAGGTGCATTAGATCCTTCCAGACGAGATGTTTTGGCATCTGGAGTGAATTAACAATCAAAGTGCTGACTGCAAAAAGGGCAGTCCAAACTCAGGTGGTTTGGACTTGGCCCTGGCTACCACATGGTGATTGAAGATTGCCAAAGATGGTTTTTCAAAGCTAAATGTCAAAGAAATTACTCAGGGACAGGTCTTACTGTTGCTGTCCAGGCTGTCTATGTGTATATAAATGTATGTATGTTTCATTTTCAGGAAAAAAATCATATTTAAAAACTGGGTCAGAACCAAGAACCCTGGCATGTACTTCTATAAACATTCTTGAAGCTGTGAGTTTGAAAAGGACTACCTATAACATAAATACTTGGGTATTGTTTCAATTAGCTGGGATTTCCAAAAAGAAAAAAAAGGAAAATAACAGAGGCAAAACAATAGTTAATTATAAAAGTATAAGGACATTCATCTGTGTGATTTGTGTACACATATAGGCACATATACAAAAATATACATTTTCAAGCCCACATTCTGGAAAGTAGAGTGGGCCACAACATTACACAGTTCAAATGCCACTCCATGCTAGCTGGTGGTAAGGGCTTGTGCTGGTAAATCCACCCCAGAACACACAGAAACGTGTGGGATTGGCATTAATCCTGTTATCCCAGAGGGAAGGACGTTCATTCCTCCTACCACAGAGCAGCCTATCGTGCATTCACAGTGCTCTTTCCTCCACTTGATTCGTAGGCAAGCCAGACTGCAGCACCTCTCTCCCCCTCATAGGCACTCCAGAAGGGCAAGAGGGGATGGGAGCTGCTTTTGTGTCAGCAAATCCAAAATATTGGCTGCTTCTGTGTGCAGACAGTGGGTTCTGCTACAGCAACCGACATTTAAAACACATTCACACTTGTCACAGAAATATTACACAGCCTGTGGATTGTCCCTCCCTAGCTCAGCAAGACCATCCCTCTCCCCACTCTCCTTTAGATGCTTTTTGCTCTTTCTCTGTGTCTGATCGCCAAGGAGAAAATGTGTGATTGCTCCCAACAATTTAACAGACCTGTGCTGTTAGACCGTGTTACCATGCGCTTGGAAAGCAGAGAGGGGAGAGCTGGAGAAGCATTCCAGTCTGACATTAAAAGCAAAGGTGCCTCCACAGTTCTCTGTGAAAAGACAAACCATCCTTCTGAGTCATTCTGTGCACAGCAGAGGAATTATCAGTTCCAAAAGAGCCTGAGTTGGATGGGACTGGATAACTGTGTTGGTGAAAAGAGGAGGAAGGAAGTGGAAAGAGAGAAAGAGAGAAAGAGAGAGAGAGAGAGAAAGAGAGAGAGAGAGAAAGAGAGAAAGAAAGAGAGAAAGAGAGAGAGAGAGAGAAAGAGAGAAAGAAGGAAGGAAGGAAGGAAGGAAGGAAGGAAGATTTGGCTCTACAAAATGCAAGTAGATCTTTCTGGCCACGGTGTCCAGCCAATGCCTCCAGCAGCTCGATGCAGTATTTGGACTTGGATGTGGAATCCTTACTAGGAGAAAAAAGGGGTGGAAGAACAATTGCAATGTAAGTAGATTTATGCAAACCAAATGGGAAGTGTGAAAAGAGAGCAAATTCTGGGACAAGTTTTATGTTCTCCACAATTTACTGTTTAAATTATTGTACAATACATATCAGCTAATAGTTTTTCCACAAGTTCGATTTTGTCACTGTTCACTTTCTGTCAGAGATTATTACACAGGGTTGGATTGTTGGACAGTGGCTACATTTCATTCCAAATATGGCTGCACTTCAGGGAAGGGATTTTTATTGCTGAATAGTGTCAATTTTTAAAGAAGTCTGAGATCCTTGACGTGGAAAAAGCAATGCAGACCTGTGATGACTATATTTTACTGGAAGATATTATCCAAAGCAGGAAGGACAGCCAGCAGGGTGGGTTTTCATGTACTTACAGCACATGGTTCTTGGGAATCTCTTTTTTTTTTCCCTTCCTGGGTCTTTGACAAGTGGAACGTGTTTTGGTTTAGCTATCCACAACATAAACACAAAAAATATCTGGTCTCCCAGATGTGCTGCAGAACATATTGTTTGTCAAGTATTTTAAGGTTCTCCAAATGAGCAGGAATTTGTATTGTTGTGTTTTGCTTACTAGAAACTAGCAGGAACTTTTCCACAGACAGCTCTGTCACCACTGGCTCACACTGGGGGCTTTTTGCAGGGTGGTACAGGAGAGACACATGGGACTGACTCATGTTTACGTTTGTTAGCATAAATGCCCTTTTCAGGACAGATTGGTTGGGAGTTTGCTGGGAATATAGGTTAACTTTGGGTTCCCTGGTCTCTTTCAGTCCTCTTACAGGAAATTTAAGGATCTGGTGCAGTGGGGGAGGAAAGGAAGGCTGCTTTTCAATGAGTCGGAAAAGGTTTTATTTTGATGGGCGCACGAAATGAGATTGCTCTCTAATCCTCCGTGTAATTCATTGGCGTAATCTCCTTGTAGGCACATCATATTAATCCCTGTTACTGCAGAGAGGACCTCAAACATGGAAAGTTTCAAAACATGCCACTGTATGGAAAAGGCCAACATGTTGGATCTCCATACTCTTTTTATGCTATAATAAAGATTTACATCGTTTATGCCTTAGCAGTTCACTGGAAATAGTCCTTGAAGTTAGTATGCACAGGAAAAAAAAAAAGGAAAAAGGAATAAAAATGAGAGAAAGTATTTGAATTGAGAAACATGCTGTGTAACATTGAGCCATACCAGCAAAGGGATTTTTATTCTGTGTGGGAATGAACAGCAAAAGTTCAGTGAAAGGGGTTTTAATGTCAGTGGAACCCAGAGACTGAAGCATAGTTTACAGAGTCGCTTATGATTCCCTTTATATTCATGTCCATGGGTTCTGTCAGTGCAGAACAGACACACAAGAGAAAATAACCTACAAAACCATAATGCAAATAAGCTTCTCTTGTACAATATTCTGTGGGTGACAGGCTTTAGATTGCCATCCTTGGGCTGGGATTTGCAGACAGTAAATGTGCCTTTATTGTTCTATGGGCATGGCTTATAATCAAAATCCCCTCTATATTAATAAGTGATTATATCCAGAGCAGTATTCCATCCTCCTGCTTAGGACTCCTTCTTGATGGGCTGGAAAAGGAAATTTTTAACTCCACTGGAAAATTCTCCTTCGCAAAAACTGACACACCAACCACAGGCAGATTGGAGGACACAGATTTACATGTCCTGCTAAACCATCTCTGTCCATACTCATAAAGTTATTTAAGCATCAGAGTAACAGTGCTCCATATCCTTGGGGATCTGGGTCAGAGATGTATTAGAAAATGTTATCTTCACTTTGAAGTCCAACTTCAATACAAATCGGCTTGCTTCCTGCTGCTCCTTCTCTTCCTGCTTATTTATACCAGAAATCTTTTTGTCAGTGAAAGAAACAGAAATAGGTTACTTGATATCTCAGTCCCTCAACCACGAATTTTTGGGCCACTCTTTGTCCTGAGAAAAATATCTTTTTAGGGATGGCACACCTATGTTAAGACACCACAAATCACTGACAGAAAATGGAGGGATTGTGAGACTTCTAAAATGAAGGTGTTTTTATGTTCAACACAAACCTAAAAGGGTGTTGTGGCTCTGCTGTGCCTTGCTAAAGGATGGTTGCAAACCTGTGGTGTTCTCATGGCTGGCGAAATTCCTTTTCAGGATGAAATACATTAAACAATATAACTTTCTGCACGTAGTAGGCACCATCCATTTGATGCCATAATATTAAGCTTGCAATTCCATAATATTCATAAAACCAGAAGACTGTTCTGCATGTTTCTTCTTGGGGAAGTTTTGCTTTCTCTTGGATAAAGTATTTCTTTTTCCTTTTCAACAAATAGCACATATGGAATTGTAAGGGATGAGACAGAAACCATTGGTTCATGGAATCACAGGATCATTTAAGTTGGAAAAGACCTCAAAGATCATTGGGTCCAACTTTGAGCCATGTCCCCTTGTGTCATGTGAAAAAGGGATATTTCCTGGATCCCTGGTGTTTAATTTGTTTGTCATCACCCAGGAAAGCCAAGACCCTTTGTGCCAGACCAGTCCTGTCCCATTTTGGGGACCTTTTCCCTGAACAGTCCTGCTGGATCAGAGGGTGCTTGAACTGACTAATTCAGGGACACACATCAGCAGCATTCCCTTCAGCAGGTGCTGTGGATGCAGTTTGTGGCTGTGGGAATCATCATGGAAGAGTTTTGAGCATTCCAACCACATTCCATACAGGAAGCAGCAGCTGTGTTTTACCCTAGAATTTCTGTACTGTTACAGGCTGTGAATAGAGTTTCTCAGCTTCCTCTGGTTTTACCTCCTGCCATCTTTTCACACCTCATCAACCAGCCCAGAGCACTGAGTGCCATGTCCTCGAACATCTTGAACACCTCTGGGGATGAGGACCCAGACACCTCCCAGGACAGCCCCTGCCAGTCCATGACAACCTTTTCAGTGAAGAAATTCCTCCTGACATCCAATCTGAACTTCTCCTAGCACATCTTGAGGCCGTGTCCCCTTGTCCTGTCCTAGTTACAAGGATCTCAGGGCTCCTGTGTGAGGTAAGTGCATAATCAAAGGGCTGGAAATCTTTTATGCCAATCATGGTGACAGTGACTGTGGTTGCCTCTCGCCCAAATGCTTGGTGCCATTTACATGTCAGGGCTTCCAAATCCTGTTGCACAGACTCTGACACTGAAGCTCTTTCAGGGCAGCCAGGGAGTGCTACCAGCCTTACTGGTCATTCCTGCAGGAATTCTGTACATTCTCTTGTGACAAAAACATTTGTGAAGAAAAGAAGTAAATAAAAAGAAGTCACGAGTATTTTCACAGCTATTTATCAGTTTTGAAGGTAATGCTCAAGAATATCTCCTCTCCCCCTTTCCCACATGTCAGGACCTTGTCCCAGACTCCTAAGGATCAGAAATTAAAGTGTGAGGAATTGCAGAGTCCAGGTGGAACATAATATTAATATTATTATTGAATACTACTACTATTTAGTATTAGCAGCATCATTATTATTATTTTTGTCTTTATTTTACACAGTTCCAATAATTTTTCTGACTCCTGTATTTTTCTAGTACTCTTGTATTTAAAATTATATTGTTTAATCAGAAGCTGTCACCATTTTCATTATAATAGCAATATTTGCTCTACAAAGCTATGTAAATAAGGCGCACTCACATTCTAATCTAGTGCTCCCACATCCCATTTATTTGCAGTATTCTTAAGAATCTTGTAAGAGCTGTTTACACTGTCTCTGGTCTCCTCTGCAGAAGAATCACTTTGGCTGGGTTTCTGCTGCAATGGAAGCCAGCCTGGCCACCTTCTCTTGCGCTCTTCTCTTTGTTTAGAGATGGGAACTGTATCTACCTGCTCATTTTTGCTTCTCAATGGTAGGTTAAAAAATAATCACACATAATTTTATGCTTTTTCCTTCATGACCAAGACTTGCCCAAAGTTTGAATGGAGTGGGCAGAGCTGCTAACAGAAATACAGACTCACTTGGCAATGCCTGCTGTGGTTGGAATCAGCCAGGGAAAGGTCTGAATGTGTCCAAGTGGCAAACAAGAAGAGAAGTCTTAACAGCAGATTCTAAGAAGCCTGCACGTGACCAGACTCCACATATCCAACTGTTGCCACCTTTTAAGCACATGCAGATTTGGCAAACCTTGCAGTCTTCACACAGAGAAAATTCCCACTAGAATTAACAGGAATTCGTGTGAACAAGGATTGAATAAGTGCAGACTCACAGCCCAGCCCGACAAGTCTTTCCTCATGACAGCATCCAATTAAAATTAATGAAGTAACTTGCTTGAGGATCACCCAGGGAAATGATGGGAGAGGCAGGGGTAGAACACAGATTACATGAGTCACTGCCAAGTTCCCTGATGTTAAAAAGTCAAAAATACTTAGAAGACAGAAATGCTGAAGAATAGTGAGAAATGAGAACCATTAGTTGAAGTGGCTTCCAGGCAACCTGTCTGGGGTGATCAATTTACATATTTATCCCTACCAAGACATAAACCCTGCAATAATTCTCACCTCTCTCCCATCTAATTGGGTATTATAGTCAAAATGTGAGAGTACCTTATCTTTTGTAAAGGAATATCATTATGTCTTAATATCTCTGGTGGACTTCAGCTCTGTTTTCTTCAACTGCTCAAATTTCAGCTCACCCGTGACTTTTCAGAGCAGCCCAGACATTTCAAATGCAGCTGGCTGTGACTGATTTTGCCCCTTACCCAGCTCAAACCAGAAAACTATATTCTGTCTATGACCACCTCTCCTCCTTTCTCTAGCTTCTCTAGCTTACCCTCTTCAATGGAAGCAGCTGAAGGGAAGTAACATCCCTTTGCAGTCTGGCTGAGAAAGCAGCTCTTCAATCAATTTATCACCACCTGTGATGTTAGATTGGCACGGGGGGAATGGGAAGGGTGTAAGGATTTTGCCTGCTACTTATAAAACAAACAAGTTTGCTTGCTCGTGTTGCAAGTGCCACATGGGAGTCAGTAGAAACAGAAGAGTTTCAGAAATCTAATTTGCTTTTCATTGTGTATGCTGTTTGATTACCTTGTACCGTTCTTTCTGTTTGCAATAAAAACAGTGACTTCCCAGTCATTTTCATTTTAGGTCTCTCTCTGACACTCACACACAAATATAACATTTGAATTGCAAATAATGGAAGAATTTATTAAAGATAGTCACTTCCTCTGGATTTTATGTGTATATGTGTCTATATCTTCCTAATGTTTTCAGTTTCTGCAAGGGCTTGTTCTGTTTTTCAGGTGCCTTTTAGCTAGCTCTATGTCCATGGCAGAGGGAGAAAGGAGGGAGCAGTACATTTAATGCAATTCCCTGAAAAACTGTTCAATCACAATTTTTGAAAGAAACATCTGAATATTGTGCAAGAACTCCAGTGTGTTCTTAAAAAAAGTTCCCCTTGACTGGGCACTCAGAGCAACCTTGTCTGACACCCATGCAATTTGAATTATTAAATGAATTCAAGAGGAAGATCCTATAATGAAATTGCATCCTCTCCTATTTTTCCAGCTGCCTGCCCTTCTCCCAGCGTACCTAACACAAAATGAGGAGATTGCTTGCTGTGGTCCATTACACTCCAAAAAGAACAAGAAAGAGTGTCTGAATAAAACGTATAAACCATGTCAACACAAATCCACAAACACCATCCAAGTCCCTGAACCCCAGAATGCAATATCCTTTCTCCAGCATCTAGCCACTCACGAGAACAGTACAAAAGGAACAAAACAACCCCCCAAAAAACAAAAAACCAACAAACAAAACAAATAAACAAACAAACCCGAAACAACAAAAAAACCAAAACAAAAAAACGGAAAAAAACCCCAAACAAAAAAAACAAACAAAAAAACCCCCAATAAACCAAAACGAAACAACACCCCCCCCCAAAACAAAACAACAAAAAAAACCCCAAAATAAAACAAAAAAACCCAAAAAAACCAAAACAAAAAAAAAACCCACCCCCCAAGACCCCTCCCCAACATGCAGAGAACAAATTCACCCAGGCCACTGATAAAGGTGAAAAATGGGTAAATCCCACCTGGGAAAAACAGGTTTCCCAAGTTTCTTCCAGGGAGAGTGAAGCATTTTCCCATTGGTGCAAGCATTGTTTCCTTTCTGGAAAAGGAACAAAGGCCACGTTGGGATTTCAGTCCATTGAGCTGAAATTGCAGCAGCCTGGGTGGGTGTACAGATGCTAAAGATGGAAAAGGTCCCTAGATGATATTGAAACCTCATGTTACAGACATATGATCTAACAGTCTTAGCTTTCTGCTCAGCTTTATGACCAGCATTTCCTAACAACCTGATACCAACATAAATAACTGGATTTATGTCCTTTAATTGCTTTTCACTTCTGTATTTTCCCTCTACTCCTTTGACAAAAAAAGGAGGTTCCAGTTACTTTTTATCCTTAAGTTGATAGAATATTGGTACCTTGCTTGGTGAGCTGTAAACTTAAGATGGAAGGCATGAAGAATCCAGATTTTGTCTTAATATGTCGAGATCTGTGTGTCTAAGTGATATAACATGACCAGAGCTGCAGATTAAAGTGAGTAGATTATGCTGCTGTCATAATGCATGCAGCACATGCCACGTTGCCACTTTTGATTGCCTCTGCTGTATTTAGGAGATGTGGCATGACAGTGCATGGATCATGAAGCCAAACCAAATTTCAGGTTCCTCAATTTCCTGACAAGTGGTATTTTAGCAGTAGGATTCCCCCATTCTCCCACTCCCTCACTACATTCGTAAACTGAAATCAGTATTTTGATTTCAGGCTAAATTATGATAGATGTTTTAATTTTGAGGTTTCTGTATTGAATTGAGTCATTAGTAGGATTTCCTCCGTTCTTTGTCTCCCCTAAATGATGTTCCTGTTTTCCCTTCATGATAAGTGCTCCTAAAAACATTTTCAATAATACCAGAAAGAAGGAGGTTTCTGTCCTTTATTACAGAATGTATTTTTAAGGTTCATTTCTTTCCTTTTTATAGAAGATACACATGCAAAACTGTTTCGAAGCAGCACCAGTTGAAATACTATTTGAGTATGGAAGGATCCAATTACTAATGTAGAAGCAGCAGGAAGACCTAGAGGCTATACAAAATCATTATTTTTTTTAAGTCATACTCATAGTTCAGTGAGTCTGGTGTTTATCTCTAGGAGAGACTTACACCATGTGCTTCATCTTGAGGCAAATCTTGTTACTGATCTCATTCCTTTTGCTCTTGGCAGTAGCTTAAGTTGGCATTACACTGAAAACTGAGATGGGAATTCAACAAAAAAGCTGTGGCTAGTGCTGGACCTTTAATTCTCTGAAGAATGTCTATGTTGTTCATGCTACATTCAAGTTTGTAGTTCACTTGGACTACCCATGACAAAAAGCTGCTACGATGTCCAATTCCTTCCTTCATCAGGAAAAAAAATATTTGCTTTGCCAAAATGTCAAACCTAGTACAGACTGGGAGAAAAGTATTGGCAGGCAAACAGAAACCTCAGTGGCATTCAAAGGAGAGAGAACAGAGAGATGTGGGGTTTTTGAGACCACAAGGTGGGCAGGCAGTATTTCAAATAACTCTGTTTTCGTTGTCCCACATTGTGCTGCTTTGAGAGGAGAGGGACAATGGTGGGCTGGGTTGGTGATGCTTCATGTGAATAAAGTGATTCTCTTCCTCTTACAGAGGCAAAATAACCTCATTCCCTTTTATTTGTGTAAGATGCAGGTGTACAGTTGCTCAGACTCTGTCAGCAACAGGTTGGTTTATGCCAAGAGAGAATCTTTGGTGTGTCATTGTCACAGCACAAGGGGACATCATTACCTCAAGGCACACAAAATGAGCCCTTGTGCTTGCCCAAAAAGACCCCAGAAAGGTGTCCTGGGAGAATCATCCCTCTGGCCTTCCTCCCTTCTCTACAACCTTCCTGCAGTTCCTGGTGGCCAGCATTCAGTCCTGTCTCCTACCTGAGGATCAGTAGGATCCATTGAAATGTCTGGGATCTGTTTGGCAGTAGAGAATGGTTCACTTTTGGGCAAAAGTGAGCCAAGTCTGCTAATCTTGCCTCTATGACCTGAAACACCAGGCACTGTCAAAAATAATTAATGACTCAGAAGGAGAAGTACTAAATAAAACAGGAAAGTGAAAATATCCTGTTATTACCACATTGTCTTTTTTAAGGAACATGACACCATGATAAATGATAATCCAATTCATCTTTGATACAAAAGAAAAAAAGAAAGTTGAAATCCTCCAGTGAGTTAGAAGTGTAGACAGTGACACAGCTCCTTATACATCTTGAGACACCCTGTTGTTTATTTGAGAAAATTGACTCTGTTCTTGACATTTGCTCTTACACTCATGGCACTAAAGCTCTGGAAATCTGGAGAGACAGCTTCTTAGTAGTTTGGCTTATGAAAAAAAAATACATGGACATCCAGCCAGCTGTGCAGTCCAACCAAGAAAAAATGCCAAATTTGTTGCTAATTGCCTGGTCTAAGCCAGATGAGCTCAATATCTGCTACCTCAGATTTTCACTGGACTAAACTCAACGTTTTTAACTAGCACAGGCTGTAAAAGGAATAATTTAGAATTACTGAATGTTTTCACTGACCAGAAGAGAAGTGCTATCTTTAATTCTTTAATCCTCTCTGTTCTTAAAAAAAAAAGTTGTCAACTTCAAACTAATTTTGAAGGCAAAAGTTGAAAAACCTTGTTTGAATTCGGCATATTTATATTTATAACATCCTTTCCATATTTAAACCATCAGCCAAATCAGTGTAGAATTCTGACTGTCCAACAAATGAATTTTGGTAAATAAATAATTAGTAAAATTTTGAGTCTGATTCTCCACTCTAGATGTCATTTGTCACAATTTTCTAAGATCATTCTTTGTTTAGAAATCTGTCTGACTTTCATCTGTTTGTAAAGTCCTGAATGCATATCTAACCTTGAATTACATAAGCAATTGATGAATAGTCACTAATATCTCCATAGTTGCTGCTTCAGTACATCCCCACTGATATGAGGCTCCCACTGGATTACATTTTGGGCAAATACAGCTGATTTCCTGTCTAGAATCCCTCATAATAGGAGCGGTTTAAAAAGATGGGGTAAAAGAAAGAAACACCAAAACCTTCTTTGTCAGAAGTTTAGTGCTGAAACAAAGCAGAAAGAATGAATTTCTCACATTCTGCAAGAAATCTGTAAAGATCAGAAATGGAACCAGCACCTCCCAAAGGCCTCTGCAGTGCCTTTCCAACAGGACAATCCTTCCTGGCAAGGAAAGGCAAACCACAGTTGTTATTCCATCCTTTCCCAGCTCCCAGGGTGGGGAGGCTGCTGAGCCAAGGATCACCCCTGTCCCCATGGGTGCTGATTTTGGAGGCTGCTGCAGGACGGGGCAGAACAGCCCAAATGAAACAGGACTCTGAGGAAAGAGTTCATGATTTAGGCACTGCTGGTACCTCCCTGGAGTGCTTAAATTGCAGCTGAAATCAGGAGTGTATAGCAATGACACATCATTATTTTTATAAATAATGACAGGCTCAGAGGCATATGAGGATCTGAGTTATAATATTCTGATGAAAGAGTCTGTGTTTATATTCTCATTTAAAAAAAAAATCTCTTTGGAAGGTATTTATCATAATAAGTTATTTTTTAAATTTCCTATTTGGAATGTTATGTTCTTTGGGAGATTTCAAGTCCTGAGGTACAATAAAATTCCCAGGAAGAAAGTAACAAAGGGAGAAATAATTTTTCAAAAACAGAAATTTCACGAAAATATGAGAGAAAGATAATTTATTTTTCTTTTAGCTGGCATGCAAATAGAATGGATAGCATTGTTTTTAAGAATACTTATTTGACAAAAGTAATCCAGCTGTTTATGAGAAAAGAAAAAATGAGAGATCATGAGGAAAAAAGCAAGGGTAGGAGATTTCGCTAAACTCTTATGTTTCATTTTAATTAACAAGAAAATAATCTGATAAGCTAATGGTCTTTGGATTGCAGATCCAAGAACTGTGCCCCCCTCCCTCCAGAATGTATCTGAAATTTCTGCTGTCTGCACAGATTGTGTATAGATAAATTTTGACTACAACATGTTTCTCTCTTTCTTAAGCAAGCTTTTACTCTCTATACTAACTTTTACTGTCTATTTATGGTCTTTGGTTGATGATAACTAGCTGAGCCATATCACATATAGAGTGACACAGAGAAAGTGTGTGAAAAGCTGTTTCAAGGAGGCAGATACTGCTCTTTTAGGCAGCATCTCACGCCTTATGCAGCAACTTACTCATGCACCTCACTAGCAAAACCAGCCCTGCAGTATGAGACACATTCCAGTCACCAAGAGCCTTTTCCTAGGAAGAAGCAGCAGTCTGGTCTGAGTAATTAATATTTGACACTACTAATTAATTTTGCTTCCAGTATCTTCAATGCTTTGTGCAAAGTTTCATACTCATTGAGTGTTACAATGGCAGTAGAACCTTAGGAAATGGTCAGGAATACTCCCTTTCCCTTCCCTTCCCTTCCCTTCCCTTCCCTTCCCTTCCCTTCCCTTGTTTTATTTCCATGGAATTTTCCTTCCTCCCGCAAAGACTGGTTTCTTCCCCATGGAATTTTTCTCTAGGTGTTTGCAGCAAGCACAAAGGTTTCTAAAGAAGAGAGCAAAGTTGGATGAGGGAGGAGCTTCAGAGCAGCCAGCGTCTGAAAGAGTTTTTGAGATCCTTCTAGCCCCTGGTAAAACCCTGATTTTGGTCATTCTAGAACATAAACATGCTACCACCAGTATTTGTGGGAAGACCTGTGCTGGTTGGTGCTTTGTGACCATCTCAAGAGAAAGGGACAATAACCAGAGAAGTAACAGGGATGAACCTCAGTGTACATTTGAGGATGCTCAGACAGAAATCTTCTCATCTGTGAAATGATGATACTTGAACCTTCCAGACAAAGGAAGCATGAAAGCCTCACTCAGAAAAATCCCTTTTGGACAAACTCCCTCTGAAAACATGAAGTGTATATGAATCATCCCTTCATCAAATGAAAGCTGAACTGTAAAATCTTGAGAGACGACATTTAACTCTCACGCTGTTTGTGTGGATACTGCCAAAACTGAAGACTCAAAACTGCTCTTGCTCATCTAATGAAATTCTTGAGGAGAAAACTAAAAATCATAGCAATGTTTTGTAGAGTTTTACTGCCTGTGGTGGAATAATTTTCTAAGTTCTTGCATGCTTCCAGAAGGAAAGCTGAGGTAACCATAGTGGTACTCTGTATTACAAATAAGGATTGTTAAGTGCTCATTTTTAAGAATCCCATTCCATTAGATTTCTTACAGAAAACCTCATCTACGCATCTGCTTTTTTTTTCCCTAGGAAAATGCATAATTAAGTCATCATGACAACATTTTATTGTTTGCAAAATTAGCTCAATAACTAAATCAGACAAGAATTCCAATAGAAATAGATATAACAATAGTTTGGCAAATAAAATCCTGATGACTCCTTCTTCCCCTACTTAGAAAATGAAGATTGGCCACATGTTGTGGCAGGTCCTGCATTGTTGACTGTAGAGGGCAAAATTGTGAATTTTAAAGGGAATTAAAAATCTCCATTCTGCCTTTTAAACTTGTTCTGGTTTAACTCTGATAATGTTCTTTGTGTATGAAAAGTACCTGGAAATGGAGGATCCTTAGCATCTATCCTTTATTTTTGTTTATCATAGATTTTTACTTTATACCCATGTCACAATAGCTGCACCATGGTTTCTATGGATTGGAAATTAGAAAGAGCTGATAGCTTTCAGGGCAAATGAGAATAATAAATTTCTGAAAGCATAGAAGGTATGAGGGTAGTAAATTCTGTTCCTGCCTAACTCGAGGTCCTGACAAGTTAGACACTTAGCTGATGTGCTTAAATTGGAAACAAGGTCAGGTTTGGTTTCCCACATAGTTAATTCATGTTTGCTGAGGGAGGTGCAGCCCACCTCAGAAATGAATCACCCACTGGAGCTTCACTGACTGCAAAGGCACCCTCCAAGTGACCTCAATCCAGATATAGATTCTTCAGGCAGGTACTTGAGGTTAGTTTAAAGGCAATCCAGGACTCTCTAGGTAGGTAGATAAGTTTAGATTAGAGAGGGAAAAAAGGCAAGATGAAATGGGAAGCCATGCTGTGTTTAAAGAACCCAAGCACACTTGGTGTTTGAAGTTTTGATAAGAAGAAAAACCAAACTCCTCAAAGAAGAACTTTGGTCCCTCATTCTTTGTGTCCCATTTTGGCCTCTGACCTTCCCTTCTAGAAAAGAACCCAAGCCAGAATAAAGCCCCCACCCTCCTGCTCTGGTTAGGGTGGTTGCTTGCTCAGCAATGTGAGACCACCTGTCCTGGGTCAGACTGAAGGTCTTCAACAGCAGCCAGAATTGCTTCCCTGTGGGGAAGCACAAGTTTGGAAAATTCTGCAATATTCTTCCAATGTCTAACAGTCTGTGGCTCATGAGCACCCTTTATAGTTAACAACCTGCAGTTGTATTTCTCTTACACTGATCTTCCAAACTCCCTCTTTAAACTCTGTCCACTATTGTCACCCACATTCTCCTGGGCTGAGGAACTGCATTGCTGAGCTGCACATTTCACCTTCCCTTTGCTTCTTCTGATTTTGTGTTGTTTTCCATCCCTGATCCTTCTGCAGTCAGCACCAGGAAGCCTTGATGGTCCTTCCCTCCTTCAAAACCTCTGAAGGATGTGGAGGTAACTCTTGGGTGCAAACTCCCGAGTGACTGAAGGGCTTTGGGAATGGTGCCATCCTTTTCTCTCCTTCAGGCTCAAGAGGACACAATTGCCTGGCCTGAAGAGGCTGCTAAAACACAAAAGGCTCATAAACATCAGTACCACGGAAGAATGACATGGAAGGGAGAGCACTGATGATGGATTAAGGGCAAGATCTTGGTAGGCAGCTGAAAATTTAACATAGATTTGTTAAATACAACATACTGGAGAACTTCAAAAGAGGTCATTCTGCAGCTGCCAGAGTTCCTGAGAGGGCAGATATGAGCAGCCTCTCAAACCTCACCTCTTCACACTGCCTGAGGAAGTTTTTACCCTGTTTGATAAAAATAGAAATCATTTTGATGAGTTACTGACTTCTAAACCAACAGTGAACTGTAAACCTCTGGAACTGATTGGAAAATCTTTCAAATTCCCCTTAAAAAAAAAGAGAACGCAGTTACTGTGTTAAGAAAAGAAATTATGTTAGGGAACACAGTGTATTAAGACAATTATTTTTAAAAATTTAGGCACAAGACAAGAAAGAAGACAGCTTATATTTTCCAGGAGATATGCTAATCAGGAAAGACTGCTTCTCAACGAACTTTTCAGCCCAGCTGCAATTCCAGCTCAGTTAAAAAGTGCATCCTTTGCAGAAACCAGAAAAAAAACCCTTTACTATTTGTACTGGTTTATTTGGTTTTGTTTGTTTGTTTCCCACCAAGCTCCTTTTAGTTGTTACAGTTGCCTACTTTACTTGTATATAAAATCTTAGCCAGTGGCCATGACTAACATATTTAAAAACCTTCTCCCCTCCAAGCACACACTTTATTATCCCCTGGAATAGGTACAGCAAGTTGGGATGTGAAGTGGTCCAGCAAGAGAGAAAAGGTGAATTCCACAGGGTTTTTCTTGAGGGAGTGAAATGGTGGCAAGAAGGACGCATTTAAATTGTGTTATCAGGTTTCAGGTTCCTCCAGCTGTGGCAGGGAGTTAATGACATGTTGGCAGGCACACCTAAGTGGGCAGATCAATAGAGATAATTTGTTTGCAGATAGTACAGTGTTATCTCCACACTGAACTGTACCAAAGAGATGGTTTCCCTGCAGGAAAGCACTCACTTTGCTTTAGAAGAGCAGTGCCTGCAGAAAACCCTGCTGTGCCACCCTGTGCTTTCTCAGAGCCCACAGGGGCTGCTGAATCCACGTTCTGGACTCATCAAAGCAAGCTGCTCTTGCAGAATGGCACCAGCTGATGCATGGATAACCTGAGTGATGCACTGATGGGGTGGGCTGAAGGGAAATAAAGATAAAAAAGGTCACTGAGCTATGGGGTACTGTGATTTCTACCCATCTGCAGCTCTTCTTTTTCTTTACTTTACTGCCTGTAGCTTTCATTTTAGTCTCAGATGCTCCCATTTTGCTCCTGCCCATCCCCTCTTTCTCACAGGCCCAGTTATTTCCCCTGTTTTCCCACTTCCTCTCACCTAGAATCTGATTCCCTGTCCCTATTTTGTTGTCAGAGTTCCTCAAAACCACTCAGACCTTGAGTATAAAAACATGGCACAAGACAAGAGTCTTAGTATGAAAGTTCACAATTCATGACAATAGGCTTGTTTAAATTCAGTTATTTCTGTCTGTCTTTTGATGGGAAAGGAAATAATCTCTGCATGTAAAGTGTCTTAGTGAGTATACAGAGCTCCCACAGTTTCAAATGCCTGTCTCTGTTAAAAGCACTTATGTGCTGCATTTGGCAAGCTCATTAAATAAATACTAGATAGGAATAATTTTACATCAGCTAAAAACCACAAAGCTTTCTAAGTTTCCATTTCTCAGGTCCCTCCTGAGTACTTGCTGTCCTAGGAGAAATACCAAATGATCAGGGAAGGTGCTGAGTGTTGGAAAAGCTCCTGACCCGGACATCACATCTGCCCACCATATCCCAACCCCGCCTTTATCTCAAATAATGGGTAAAAAAAATTAGTTACACACGTTTATGATGTATTGGCCTTTCCAGGGTTTTCCTTTTTTAATTGGCTTTTTAAGTATCTATACCTTAAATCACATACATGGCTATTGTGATTGCTGTAGTGTTTTTATTCCTTTTTGGGTACATCTGGCCCCAAAGTCATAAACCAGCTAAATCTACAACTGTGCTGGAATTACATTGCAAGATGTACAGGTAAATAACACCTGGAAGTTCACATATCCAGTCCATGTAGATATCTGTCCTTTTGCCATTTCCTGGGTTCTGTACTTGTGCAGATTTCCTTCTGCTTTGCAGTGCCTTGTTAATTTTCTCTGTTTCTTGTGTTGCCACGACTGTTTCCTGTGACTGAGCATCTGTAACCATCTGAATGGAAACACGTGCAGGGAACAGACACTGGGAATTTTACATTTCTGCTAGAGGCATACTTCAAAAGTTTTACAGAGGAAAAAGGACTTGCCAGTGAAAACTAAGCAAGCATCTCCCCCCTCACCTCCCCTTCAACCTATAACACAGAAACTACCAGATACATCCTAGTAAAAAGTTAAATTAGCATAAAGAAATTTTAGGAGTCCTTCAGAAATAAAAGCAAATTGCTCTGTTCTATCTGGCATTGCAGGCTCTATTTCCAGATATGTAGCAAGCTCTGGATAATAGCAATATGATTTCAAAAAGTACATTCATGTCAGGCTCAATTCCTCATTTATGGACAGGCATTATTTCTGGGGATTAGCTGGAAAAGCAGGCATTTCTCATCTGATTATGGTTGAAAGGCCTGATTAAACAGCCCTTTTGGGTAGAACAGTAGCCCTCTATAATAAGACATGGTAAATTATTAACATCATCCAGAGATCTCTGAGGAAATGAAAGAATTTTTTTTCAATTCTCGGAACATGAGGACCTGCTGGGTAGGAGCACAGTGCCATGGAGGGGTTACTTATTCAGAAATTGCCAGGAGCTGTGGTAGCACAGCACAGGCACTTTCATCATCAGATGAGAAAGCAGTTAAGAATTTGAAAGCAGGGGAAGCCTGGAGGACATTTCCTGTCACAGGAATCCATGTAGCATTCCTTAAACTCCTTTTTTTAAGAGATGCTTGGAATTATTTTTGAAGAGTGATGCTGAGGAAAGTGCTGGTGGAGGAGGGATGCTGTGCTGTGACTTCAGACTGGGATCTCTTCTCAACAGTGCTGGCAGACAGCTGGTTAGAAAGTGATATAGACACCATGGGTCTGAAAATGCCTTTGAGCTCCATTTTGCCTCCAAGTCCAATTGGATTTGTTCAAAACTTCCACAACCATTGAAACTCATTGCCCTGCATGCAATCCAGTGATCAGTGTGGCTTACACAGAGAAAGGGAGGTTTATCCTCCACCATCTCCAAACTTTAGTGTTTCAGTCTGTGCTTAATTCCAGCATTCAGGTCTTGTATTCTCTCATCAGCTTCTCACATCATGAGCTAAAGAGTCTCTGACACTTCCATTACCTTCAGAGGCATTAAGCCATCATCACATTATTCCTTTTGATTTGCTGCTGAAGCACAAACTTTGAGAGTTCCCCAAGACAGCAGACATTTCAGTCACCCAATGGGACATGAATTAATAGTATATACTATACCCCAGGACATGTGTATCCAGCACTACAAATCAGAAATTCAGTCTTATTGTCGCTTCAGTCCCAAAACTACTCAATATTTGAGTCTGAAATTAATGGGGAAAATGTGAATTGCTGGAAATCTTCCAGCAGTCATGTGATGGAGAATCTCTGTCAAAGGAATCTCCACAGGGAAATGAATGTAATTAAGGACCAAGGTAATAAACTGCCAAGAAATTTTAACTAGTTAGAGAAGCCTTATTTCAACCCTGAGTTCTCCCAGTGAAGTGAACAGGGAGTGTCATCTGCCTCTGAGCTGCTGCAGAAAGAATTTTAAGTACAAAAATTAATATCCTGCATAAATACTTCTGCAATTTCTGTTGCCTCTCCATATATACTATCCTACCATACTAAAAATAAATTAATAACATTCATAGAGGTCTCCTGTGTGGTTCTGCTTAGCACCCTGTCTATTGTGCAAAGAAATCCAAATTATTACAGGCAAAGTAGGGTGTGTTGTCCTTTCCCCAGTGGTAAACACTGCTCTGAATTGCTGCCTTTAGTCCTGTAGCAATAATTAAAATTAAGAAATTAGATCAGATACCCCAGGACAGTCACAGGGCCCAGAAGGCCCTACAACACTTTGCTAATGAAGAAGTGCATCAGCCTGAGGCTCTTTGTGGAAGGAGGTCACCCCATGAAAGGGTCCTGGTGGCAGAGCATGCTGTACTAAGAGATGTTTTTGTGGCTCCCTGATGGCTTTGCACAAAAATATAAATATCAGTTTTATCAGACTCACTACGGAGTTTGAGCTGGCAGAGTCTTTTCCCTCCAGTGCCTGAGAGTGCCATAATAAAGGAACTAGGGCAGTGGTTAAGTGTTGCCTGGGACTGTCCAGCAGTCAGGCAGCTGAAGGAGCAGAGAGAAGCACAAGAATTAAAATGGTCTTTAGGAGAAAAATATCAGTGAACAAATCCCATTTGCTTTGTTTGTTTGCTGAACTGTATTACATCAGGTCACCGTGACTCTGGATTTTAAGAGCTGCATGGATCACACCTGCATGAAAGGTATGATTTTACAGGAAACAGAAATAAGCTTGAGCCCAGAATAGAAAAAAAGGGTTTTTTGTCTGGGGAAGGAACAAGACAGAAGGAGCAGCTTTCCACCCTAGAGAGTAATGAGACAAATTCAAACCCACTTGGAGCATGCAGCTCCATGCAATTGTTTAAGAACCACTGAGGGTGAGGAAGGAATTTGAGCCCTTCACTTCCCCCTCTGCCCTCCTTCACTCCTTTCCCTGTTATGCACATCCCGACTTATTTTATAACTGGAACACTCACTCTAATTGTGTTATGTCTATGCTGCATTGTCTGGCCTCATATTGTCTGCAGCTTTGACAAGCTTTAAAATTCCCTAATTGCAAAGTTCTAGCTGAGTTCCTGGGAATCATGATGCATTTGGGAACATGGAGGGGGAAAAATAGGCACTTTTTATTTGTCTCTCTGAAACAATTTAAAAGGTTTTCCCAAATATGCTAGAATAGACGTTCTTCAAAGAGAATGGTATAAACCCTGTTTATCAGTAAAAAACAACCCCAGTGGATGATTTTACACTGCCATCACACAGGAATTCTTTGCTTCTGCTGAAAGTGATGGGGAAGAGCAACATAAAAAAGCAAGGGCTGGGGCTGGAGCAGAGAGGGGAGCTTGGCTGGGATTCAGAAGGAGAACCTGTGCCAGGAGGGAGCTGGGTCTGCAGGAACAAGAGGAGGAACACTCTGAAAAGAAAAAGGAAAAGACAAGGAAAATATGTCTGTGCCTGGAAGCAGTGGGATAAGCGCCAGGTAGAGACTAAAGACAATAGCAGGAACTGAGGAGCTGCTAGCTTGGAAATAGGGTCACGGGGACAGGAGTTTTTGGGAAGACAGTGCTCTGGAAAATGTGGGACTGGAAGAAGGCTGGGAGTGTGGCAGCCAGGACCATGCATAGAGTAACACACAAAGCCCCCATGTTAAAATAGATGGGCTTGGGGAACAGAAATAGAATTGATGCTTTGCATGAAAGATGAAGTCAGGCCAAAATGCACAGTTAAGGAATTCATAAAAGATTTTGCCAACCCAACGGGTTATAAATCTGAGACTGAAAAAAAGTCTTTCTACATACTCAAAAGTCTCATATGTGGCAAGAAAAAGTTTATTGTCAAATTAACCATGGAAACAGTTTCTGGAGCAGGAGTTCCTAAGTCTGCTGCTCAGTAAAGCCTCTCAAGCATCTGAATTCCTTGTGGGTCACCATCTGAATAAAAAACATACTTTATCTGAAAATTGAATTATTTCCTAGACTATTTACCATTGCTTCATGGACCAGTAGCTTGAGAATCAAACCATTTTTGGAGACTTTTTAGAGGGCACAAGACTGAGGGAAAAGGTGGCAGCTGGAGCTGGGTAGGAACTTCCTTGTCATGGGAGTTATGTCTGTGATCTGTAAATTCTGTCTTCTTTGTGTCCATTATCACTGTCCATTATCCTTCTTCCCAAGTTTTGTCAGCCTCTCCCTGGGCTGAGATCACTGAAGCATGTCCAGCCCTAAACCTTAACAAGGCAGTTCTACTCACAAGTAATTTATTTTTTTTTAACACCTGGGCATCACTTGAAGCATGCTGGCGCTCTCTGTGTTTCACCAATTAAATCTCTACTCTTGTTGATTAGGCTTGAAAGTCTCAAATGACAAAGAACATCCTTTCTTAAGAAAATTTTACATGTTCAGCACTGTTGGAGGAAAGATAAGATCTGGGACAAGAAACATAGGGAAGGAAGATGAAAAGAGAACATTTTGATTTGAGAGACTGAGCTGATAGAACAAAAATGTGTAAAAAAGACAAGGAATAAGGGATGGGGAAGGCTGAGTCTAGGTTAGAAGGAGGCAGAAAAACATCAAAAAAAGGGAGGGCTGTCTCCAGAGGGTATAGTGGTCTGAATCTCCATGCTGATGCCAACAAACAAGACATTGTGAACTTCCACGTTTGGTAATGAAACATGTCAAGTCTGATTATTTATTCTCCTGGTTGCATTCCTTCAGTGTATGGATATTTTACTGAAGCTAACTGTACCAGTCGCACAGAAAATCCAAGGTGGTTTTCTGACTTTTCTCTCTTAAAAATCTCCAAGCATTTGGATGTTTGGAGTAGTGTTATACTGAGAGCAGTGTGCTCACTCTGTGCTGGGAATACCAGTCCTGAGAGGGCTCTGCCTGGCAGAGAGGTTTGCCCTTGGTACATCTTCAGTGTGTTTTCTTTCCAGATCTGTGTTTTTATTGAAGTTCCCTTCAGAGTGCCTGCAGAAAACCACAACTCAGAACAACGAAGAAGAGTCCACTACAGGAAAATAATTCCTTCCATACCACAGAAAATATTCATTAGGCTCTGGCACTGGGAAATCTGGCATTGCCCTGCAGTGCACATAGGAAATAATGAGTATGTACAAAATTAATGCTGTTAGATGTATACATTATTCCAGGTCATATGGGTGTGAAAGGCCACACCACTACTAATTTCTCATGGTCCTGCTGAACTTCTGAGTGCTGTGCAGGACATGTGATGGGGATGAGCACAATACCAACAGAAATGTGACTGTAGCTGGAATTGCCTTTGCCTATTGGCCAGGGAGAGTCTGCAGGGAGCAGCAATAGCTTTTATCAGAATAACAGCTGTATTTTGGGGTAAATAAAAGTCTAGACAAAGCCAAAGAGACTCATTTGTCTTTTTATGTATATGTTTCTCATGGCTGTAGATTTGTGATTTTCAGATAAGGCATAAGGAACTGGGATTGTGCGAGTCTGAACTTTTTCTTTCCTGCTGCCTTTTGAAGGTGTTCACCAAAATGAGTCACTTATAGAAGAAATACCATGAATTCTGGATAGGAAAACAAATATCAGTTCCCTAAGGGATACATGTACAAGGATGATTATTCTTTACACAGTTTCCAGAGGTACAAAAAATGGGAGCTTTAATTAGAACTTTTTAAATGAGGAACAACCTGAAGACTGCTGTCATTAGAAGTTATAAATTCATGGAAGCATCAATTTCCTAGATACAAAGGAAACCCTACCAGAACATCCTGACTAGACAATACATGGACAATTTTTCTGACTGAATTTAAATTTTTCCTTGCTTGTATTCATAAATCAAACTGAAAGGCCAGGCTATTTCATTAAGAGCATAACTGCTGATGTGAGGAGTCCATGCAACTACTGACAGCACAAAAACATAGGGTGAAATCCTGTTTGGATTAAGTTAATCAGCTTACTCTACAACAAAAAAAATCCCAACCCATTTGGGAAGAAAAATGCATGGGTTAAATCTCACTGAGGGAGAAACATGGCTTCATGCAAAAAAATTTATTAGTCAAATCCATAACAAGACCAAGAATTCAGGCTGATGTTCAGCAATTCAGCTGCAGAGCTCTGCTGGCTATTCAATACATTTGCCAGAGGAGTCCTAGTTCCAAATAAATTAACATAATATGGGTTTTGCCTGCAAAGGAAAGTGGCAGTGGTTTCAGCTGGATTTTTTCTTTAAACTAATTTCATTAAACATCGAGCAAATCCACACGTGGACATAGTTAAATTGATTTACAACTGGCTTATGTTGGTCTAGCATAATTCAAAGGGTGGAGTTTTATATGGCAGCTATACATTGATTTAAGTGCATCTACACAAGGCTGCAATTGTTGATTTAAACAGACTGAAAATAAGACTTCAGTTAAGCCACTTTTGCAACACTTTAAATAGCAGGTTAGCTTTTACTAAGTAAATACTGGGAAGTTGACAGCCACTTTTCAGAAACCAGGAGATTCAAATCAATTTGAGCTCAATTTTAAGGAACAGACATGAGGCTTTCTGTTTGTACAAAACCACCAAGGATCCATTCAGGTGCTGACCTGAAAATTTTATTTTTTGACTTATGATTGTATTATAAAACTGACCCTAATTTTAAAGTTGATCAATTTAACCTTCCATGAATCTTCTTTCTTTTTCTTTATCAACCTACTATTTACATGTACTTTCAACATTCTCCCATTGCCACAATGACTGTTTTCTCATATTTAGAAAAGATATTTTGAGTATTCCAGCAGTATTGATCATCTCAGCCTGTGAAGGACACCTAAAACCCACAAGTGCTGATCATCAGGATGCTTTCCTACGGTGCATAGAAGAGGAAAAAAAGAGATTTTGCTAAGATGCTGAATAACTTCCCTTATAGGGATATTCAAGGTCATGTTCCAAGGTCCAGTGGTTCCAGAGGGACCAAGATTTCACCCTGTACCTTCTCTTTGCTTAGTTTAATGTTCAGTGTGCCATCAGTGATAGATTTGATTTGTTTGGTGAAAGCAGAACCATGGTGACAACGATTTCCCTGTTTATTAGCTTTAATAATAGAAAGTTGTTGTCACCTCCCTGTCACAAGCAGTGTAGGAAAGGCCACCAATCTGCAGTCATTTTATGGGTGAAAATGGTCTTCATTTTGATGGTGGTGTTCACAATTCCATTTGGGACTTTAGACATGAGGGGTAAGGGGCTTTATTGAGGAATCTGGAATGTTGATGTTCTTAGGTAATATTGGATTCCTTTTGCTGGTAATTTTTAGTTTTCTTTTTTTTTTAAAAAAAAAAAAGCAACAAAAAAAATCAAACCCAAACATTATAATGTAATGTATGTCAGGAGATAAAATATTTTCATAGCCTCAGAGACAAGTCATCTTTCGTAGCCATGATTAAATGATATGTAAAAAGGGCTGACCTTTGAGGCAAAGCAATTTCCACTTAAAAAAGGGAAATTTTAACAAGATGCTCTTGTGAGGCCCCTTCCAGCACATTTGTGGAGGAGGCTCCTCATGTCATTACCAGTCCCCCAAGGTAAACCACTTGTGCACTAAAGAGGCTGGTGCAGAACAGTTTTTAGCTGCGAGCCATGGCACAGTGCTGTTGCTGCCCCTTCATGGATCTTGGATGACCTCAGGGATGCTCGGGCATCCAAACAGAAAAAGAACGACATATTTGCTGTCTGTTCAACAGAAAAAAGTCTGTGAACAGTAAAGTGGTACATGGAGTCTGCCTAATACAGATAAGAAACTAAAGGCTAGCTGAGAAGGTTACAGTGAATTTTAAAAAACACTGAGAAAAAAAGAGAGGGAAAGCAAAACTAACAGGAGCAGAGTATGTCAGATTTCTGTCAATTTGCTATGGAGTATAATAATGTAAGTATATTCAACCCCAAAATAAGAAAATGTAAATCCTGATTCTACTGAAGTAGGTGATAAGACTCCCACTAACCTAAACAAAACTGGAATTTCTCTCACAGTGTACTTGTCACTGTGCAGTGTGCTGGTCACTATTATACTCTGTTGTAATCATCAATAAAACGTGATTGATCCTGGGATTATTTTGGTATCACCCTTCTTACTTTCACTGATTTCCAGAGGTGTGGTTCCACTTCCCAGAGCAGCACACCTATCTTATCTCTTTCAGACTAAGGCAGTACAGATATGCTTGAAAATCAAAACACACAAAAAATTCTGGCTTAACATTATAGAATGTTGTCCAGACTTTAGCTGGGAATAGTTCCAGGATGGGGCAGACTATAAACACAATAAAACCAAATGAAATAAAAGGGTAACTTTAGAGTAGCCATTTCTATCTATGGCCTACAAACTGCTATAGCATATAAAATATTCCTAAAAGCCTAGAAAAGGCAACGAAATAAAGCATTTACATTGCCAGTCAATGAAATTCACTCTGCCAATGCCTGCAGTGACCATGAGAGTTTTTGAGAATGCAAAAAAATCAAAGAAATTGAAAAATCAACTGTGTTAAAACAGTGATATTGCTAAACTTGATAACAAGGTGTCATAAGTGGACATAGAAAATGAGAATGATCAATATTTATGCAAAATACATAATGAAACCAATGATAGAGTAACAAAACCACTTTAGCAAAGGTCTAGGATTTGGATGAAAACCTATTCATTCAAGGTACCTTCCTCAGGCTGAAATCCATGTACTTTTGATAGCTTGGAAACAAGTACAAGAATGGATTCTTTGGGGTTACTAAGACTGGCTGGTTCCCTAAGGAAAAGAAGCTTCTTTAATCATAGCTTCTGAGTGCTTGTTTATCTTATCTTTTCACCAGCAGCTTCTGAGGGCTCCAAGCTCAGCCAAACTTGACCAATAATTAAGTTCCTACAAGTCTTTTAAGCACAGTGAGGCAAAAAAACAACAAGAGAGTACGAGCCCCTTGGCAAGGGAGAGAAGCTGCAGTGTGACTTTTACTTTGCTTGATGACAGGGAATTGACACAGAAAGCAAACCCTCCAAGTGCCATTGTCTTCAGTCAGACCTCAAAATCACTGCAGGACTAACCCATAAAAATGTAATTTTTATTACCTCTGGCAGCCCTAGAATTATTTGTTCTGAGAATAGATATAACAATGGATTGCATTACTGATTAGGAGTTTTGCTGCTGTCTCAAGGGTATTCAGGACTTGAACCTTCCATACAGAGGGCAGACTCTGCAGGGCACACGCTCCATTAAGAGCAGATGATGTAGCCCAGAATTCTTGATCTGTAATCAGGCTGGGGTGACAAGAGTACACAGCCTTGTGTTTTTAATGATTGTAAGACTTGTTGATTTACCCAAAGATTGCAAGTTCCCCAACAGCCTAGGCTTTGATTGCTGAAAATATCTGTGATAATATTGGAAAATCTCAGGCTCAGTTCTGGGAAGCATAACTGCAGTGACTGAATAGGTGTTCACCCTGCTTCAGCCTCATGGGATGTCCAGGGATATGTTCACTTCCTACTTTAAATAATACTTTAAAATCATAAAGGCAATCAGCTCATCTCAAGTAGGAGTGATCAGTTTAAACATCTGAAATTATTGGCTGTTAACAGAGTAAACTAGTGTTACTATACAAATTTTTTATACTGGGAATAATTTTTAAGGAGCTGGAGTTAAATTACAAAAATTAAGTTACTAAATTATTTTAATTAGGTGAGCTCAGTTGGACTGTGGGATCTGAGGAGCTGAGCTAAGTTTTCTGAGCATTTCCCTGCTGGACTGCAGAATCATCTGCTGAACCAGAGGCATCCTGTGGCAGCAGAAGTGCCTGGTGGCAGAGCTGATGTTGCTTAGCAACTTCCCAGGGATGGCTCTGACAATTAACTCTCTTGTGTGTCGGGTGTGTGCTGGGAACAGGGAAAAACAGAGCAAGCAGCCCTCCAGAAGAGACCCCAGGAAAGCTGTGTGTGCCCATCTGCAGCAGGACTCCAGCCAAAGAAACCCTTCTGCTGGAGCTGTTTCTTAAGCAGCAGCTTTTTTTTTTTTTTTTCTTTTTTTATTTTTTTTGATGCCCTCAGTCTTTCCACACAAAATACAGGCAGAATTTCTAAGAGGATTAGAAAATGTGCACACCTGTTACAGAACAAGAACACCTGCATGGGCATTGCTTCAAAAAATGACCTTTTCCATTTTATTCACACTTGAGTCTGAAATTACTTTCAAGTGTGGAAAGCCCTCATTTAACCTGAGCCATTGGCCAAACCACAAAACCATTTCGTTTTGCCCACCACATGTTATTTTTGCTCTTCATCTGAAACCACACTAAGCTGTGCTTTAGTCTGAGTCAAGGTGTCCCAAGCCACTGAGAAAGAATGAAGAAAATGATGAGTTCTCATCTTCAGGACGGTGCAGGGCTGCTCCAGAGCTCAGCCACAGTCACCATCCTCTTCCTGGCTTCCCCCTCTCACTTCTCAGGGAAAACCACCTGTGTCCCAGTCTGTTAAAAAAGACCCCAAAACAGTCACAGATCTTTTATAAGCAAGAAAAACAGCATTTCCTGTGTGCTTTGCAATATGGTTTCTTAAGGATGCCGAAAGCCAACATTTTGCTGGAAATTGCAGCAAAGGGAAACTTGGAAGTAAATTTACATTTTTGTAGTTTTAGGAAAAATCTCTGAAGGACAACCTTTCTTTCTGCAATAATTAAAAGAAGCTACAGTCCTCTTTCAACCAGGATGCAACAGTTATAATACACTTTACATAGGAACTGTGGAAAGAATTTGATAATACACCTGAAAAAAAACAACCAGCTTGTTTTGTAGCAGTCAGAAATATCTTTTCTGCAATTCAAAATTCAATAATTTAAAATGTTACAGAGCTCTTGTCTTCTGACTTTCCAATCAGCTCTTGCACAGGAATGATGCCTTATTATCGCCACTGCTTCTTTTGTCTGTTGAGTCATGTCATTAGAAAAGTGATTTCTTGGTGGAAAAATTGCCCTAATGACAATGAATATAATTTTGAAAATTATTTCATTGCATGAAGGGTTTGGCACAGTTTATACACTGACTGATTTTTAACATGGCAGTGATTTATGATCTACCAAAGAAAACACCCAGCAAATGGAAATGCTCTGCGAAGCGTGTGCATTTACATAATGAGTTTACATTTAATCAGGAGCTGAATATGCATAGGCACAGCCTGTTTCACAGGCTGAGCTGTGCCCACGTGTATCAGCTGTCATGGCACTCCAGACATGCCATTTTCATGCCATCTATCCAGGGGTTCCATGGCTCCCAGGCCATGGACACTGTAGGAAAACAGCACAAAGCACACCTTTCACCCAGGAACACACCAGGAAGTCCTTTTACTTTGGGGTTTGGCAAGTACAGCAGCACTGCTGCTCTCTTTATCATCATGTAGAGGCAGAGAGAGAGAAGGAGGGAGGAGAAAGTATACAGCCCTAAACTACAGTTGATCTGGTTATTAGTATCAGGAAAGAACAACCTGACAGAGCAGCTATGAGAGGTGAGGTATAAGCTGGAAAAATCCTGCCTGTCTGGAGCTTTCTACTACCAGCACTGAGAGAATTCCCACAGCCTTCATTTGCTTGCTTCTGCACTGGTTATTTCCTTGGTAAACATAATTGGGGTTTTCTTCATCGTCTTTGGCAGTGAGATTTTGTCCTCTATCAGAAATAAATTGGCCAAAAAAGTGCAATCTCTCTTGTGGAATTTTCAGCTACTGAGAAAGAGCTGAGTGCCAAGAAGCAGATCCCTCTGTGGATGCACTCGGAATATTCACTTTCAGTTTCCAGGCTGTGGCATCAAAGACACAAACTCCCACCAGCTTTGAGCTGCAGATATTAGACCCAAGCTATGTTGAACAAAATTGATTCTGAAGTTAGTTTTTCAAGCTGTTATTAATGTTCTTGTTTTCTAAAATATTACTTGAAACAGATATGAAAACCTATGTCATTGCCACATATCCATCCTCCCACTCACACACTGTCTATTGGGGTATGTTGTCTGGCTGAAAATTGAGTTAATTCCCAGGCTGAATGAAGTTCATAAAACTTTCAGCAAAACTGGGCCGGATTTTATGAGCATGAAGCCATGTTACAGCTTGGGAATGAGATCAGGGCAGGCTCAGTTTCACTGGAAATGCTGCACATTCTTCTGTGTATTGCTTTGAATTTATGAATTTCCTCAACTTCTACATTAAATATAAGGTGGGAACTTGCTTGAATTCAGTAGGAGAGCAACACATCCATGAGATAATCCCCAGTCCTTTGTAGCCCAATGGACACTCAAGATACAACTGAGATTTTATCTCAGGCTGTTGATTTCAATAAAAATACTCCAGATATCTTAAAGAGCTCTCTTCACCTCTGTTGGTCAGAGTAGGAAGCATGTAATTATATCTGAGTTCTTACTAAGATGGAAGATTGAAGACCTCTTCTCAAACATTGATGGAATAAGGAGCTGAAAAACTTTTCTTTAAATGTATTTGGTGGCAGGGAGAAAAAGGATGTTTTTCAGGGATTATACAACACCACATGGAATTACAGGAAAGGAACCCAGGCACATGGTGTTTAAAATCTGTTGTGAAATGAGTGTTTTAGTCACTTTGAGATCATAGTGCAGACCAAGCAGGAGGGGGATGCACCACCACGAAACCTAACAGAAGATCAGGCTAAGGGAAAGAGCAAACTCTTCTTCTAGGCTTCTCAAACAGTAAAAATACTCAGAACTGCAGTTAGGATACGTGCAAAATATTTACT
Organism: Rhabdornis inornatus; assembly: GCA_013397075.1. Classification (NCBI taxonomy): domain Eukaryota; kingdom Metazoa; phylum Chordata; class Aves; order Passeriformes; family Rhabdornithidae; genus Rhabdornis; species Rhabdornis inornatus. The sequence continues at coordinate 117,433 of VWZS01001606.1, read as the reverse complement.
CTCCCAGCAAATGATGCCCTTTGGGTGTGAAATGCAGTGCATTAGCAAGAGAAGGAAGAGCTCCTACTGTCTCTACTTGTGCATAATGTTACTCCTCCATGAAGGAGAGTTTGGTTTGCACAGCCATCAATTTGGCAGGCTCCTCACACAGAAAACCCTGCTGTAGTGCCTGCAGAAGAGAATCTTTTTTATTGCTTTCAATAGCTACCAGGCCCAATTGCTGCAAAATAAACCCAGGAATCAATAGAGTCTCTGAAGCAGCTTTCACCTCTGACTGCACCTTGCTCTGTGTCAGGGGCTCTCAACCTGTGGTGTACAAACCACTTCCAAGTGCTGTGCCCGTGTGATGCTGCAGCTGGGGCAGTTGCAATTGAATCCCAATTCATTTAACAGGGCAAAGGGAAAAGCATGAAGTGCTCAGGCAGCTTGGTGAGGCTGCACATCCCTGCAAGAGGTGTCCTAGAAAGAGCAAGGTATGCTGTGAGTCAGGCTTGGGGTGGGTCTCAGCTCTCTGTTACACAAACACAGACCTCAGGATGAAAATGTTTCCTCTGCTCATCTTGCACAGCTGCTGCCACTGCTGACAGTGGTACCTGTCACTGCCAGGGATGACAAAATCCACTAAAAGAAAGTTTGGTCAGGGTTACTTCTGACCACAGATATAAAATGGAGGCAGCAGGGAAGAGTGGAAAATTAATGGCAAGTCTTAATGAATTTCCACTAAGCACCCTTCATCTCATACATCACACATTAATGCAGTGTTAAAAATTTTATTTCTTTAAATCAGTAATATAAAAATTAAATTATGCATTATTAATAAAGTAGCTTGAAGAGAAGCTTCCAAAAAGGTGAACAGTGTTTCCAGAGGAGATATGAAGAAGTTGAGATGGCAATGCTAAACAAGAAGGAAAATATTTGGGACCCTTTCAAAAGTGTTTCTGGATACTCTCAGGATTTACTGCTGGGATGGCAACTGTCAAAGCTGGTGAGAGAATAAAACTGGGGATAAAGCTGGCTTTGCTGTTCAGAACTGGCCAATGATCACCCAATCACAGTGAGTGTTGGGCAAAGACGTGGCTTATCTGGTAACTTTTTGGTGAAAGAGAGTTCTGGGGCGTTCATCGCTTTGAAGACAATTGAAGCTCATAAAAACCACACAAAGCACAGATTGCTATTAGAGCCATGTAATAGTTCCACTGATGCCTTGTGTTTTAGCTTTCACATTTCTCAGATTCTGTGCTGGCTTGGTGTGGGACTCTGAAGTTCATATTAAGTGTCAGTGAGTTCTCTTCACAGGGTAATTAGACACAGCAATCCTTTTCTAACTTGAGAATCAAGACAACCATTACCCAAAAAGCATAAACAATGGCAAAGTGAAGGGAGTGGACCAGGAAGATGGGACTTCATGACCTGAAGCTGTAATTGGACAATTAACCCCAATATGTAAATGAACCAAAATTTATAAAAGTGTAAAAACTTGTGACCGGAATCCATCTTGAATCCATCCTGGGTGTAGCCCTGGCCAGGCTCTTGTACTGCTCAAAGTGTATCCTTGTAAGGCCTTTTAATAAATACCTACTTTGTTCTTTTAACTCTGTCTAGTCTCTGTTCCAGATCAGCCTCTCCAGGCATCCCCACCAGAACAATACTGCTAAAACAGCTCTAAACCTCTGGTTACATAATCCAAAACAAATCCAAAACAAATCCAAAGAAATTTATGTTACTGCACATCACCTGGGCACCATGATAATTCATAGCCCTTTTTCACCTGTGCTGAAAGCCTAATTTCTTTGAGCTGATTTTCCTTCTTGGATGGATTAAAAAGCTCACTAAAGCACATGCAAATAGAAGTTTGCAAAGCTGTGTAATCTAACAGTTGCAAGTCATAAAGCAATATCCCACTTTTCTCACCCTGTCAGGGCCATTGGTGCCAAAGAAATAAGATTGTTTTTACACCTTTTCTGGGGTAGGGACAGGGCCTTGCAGTGAGGTATACAGCAAGTCGAACAAAGTCAAGCCTCCTGCACTACTGCAGTAATAAACAACTGCTGAATTAAAACAGAGAAGAGCAATTACCTGGGATCTTGAGAAAGATTATTTTAATATGGAACAGAGTACTGCTAAAGCAATTAAATAGCTTGTAAAAGACCCCAAAACTCAGCAGGATCTCAGCATCTGAAGGTGGGCAAATCAGCACTACTTTTTCTGCCATGCCTAAATACTCCTTCCCCCCACAGAGCTGTGTGTGCCCTGCCTCCCACAGCAAAAGTTTATTCTGGATTGCTGCTGCCCAAGCTCAGAGACGGTTCTTCTTGAGCAGGAATGGAGGAGAAGAATAGAAGCATGTGGCAGAGGTTTGGAAGAAAGGGAAGCTCTTCTGTTAATCATTACATGGGAAGTTAAAAATTATTTCAAAGTGGCAGACCAAGAATCCAACTCACCCAATGTCAAAATCCTGAAAAAAAAGGCATTATACAGCCTGAATGCAAAAAAGCAACAAAAATACACCTTGATTTTGTGCTAGAAAGGTCTTAACTCGCTTATTAAGGTTAGAAGCTTCTGATATTGAACTGAATTTCCTTTACTGTGTCAGATACACATCCTCTCATACGAGCAACATAATGGAAAACATTTGTCATCATTTTTCAGTATATATTGTATGAAACTTTAATTTTTTTTCCCCAAATATGCAATATTTGGGTAGGATAACAAGAGATAAAATCCAGACCTGCATATAGAATATTCATTCTAGGTGAGTCTTTACAGCTTCCCAAATACAGGAGCCAGAGAATATGCTCTGCTCCCCTTTTTTTTTTTTTTCACCTATTTGTAGCAGAGGCATCTTGCTGAGAGTTAATTAATGATCCAACCTGGGTAAATCAGATATTTCCAAAGAGGGGACAAGAGAGGTGATTTCCCCTCAGGTGGATTTGCTACCCATGTTGAATTCATACATAGAGACACATACAGGTTCTACAGGTGATTTGAGATTTTCAACATCCTTCTAATTAAATTTCAAAAGGTTTTAAAGGCTTCTGCTGCTTACAAGATTCACTTCTAAACCCTAGATGTTTGTTCTACTTAACTGTCTCCTCTATCATACATTTTTAGTGAATTACACTACTAATGATGGGATTAATATTAAGCCATTTCACTATAAAGGGGTTGGTTGTTCTGCTACTCTCTTGAATTAATCTGCATTTGGCAAGCACATCTCTGACCTTGGCCTTCTTTTCAAAAGATGTTTAGAATGACAGAAATAAAATGTCTTCAAGGTAAACCTGTGAGGTAGGACTGGATACCTTCTATAAGAAGGGAAGCTAAGCACACTTTCCGGGAAACACAGGAACTGGACAAAGCTACAGGGGTTTTCTGTTTTCTTGTTTTTCCCCCGCTTTCCAGTAACTTCAGCAATTGCTTTAATTCTGAGAGCTCAATAAAAGGGCAAAGTCTCACATATTTTGGGCTTAACAAATCCAGTGAGTTTGGTCTGTGAAGGTATTGGCTGTTGGTCATAGCCCCAGCTCAGACCCCAGTGACCTGGTGACAATTCTGGGTGTGTTCCCACCTCTCAGCCTGCCACTGCATGAGCAGCAGAGCTCAGTCTGAACCAAATTCACGTTTTGCTTTCTGTAAAGCAGTTAGGGAATTGGGCAGCACTAAAATGAGGGAAGGAAAAGACTTCTGGAATCATCTACCCCTTTGCCACAGAGACAGTGAGAGGCAGTCTCCAGCATTGTGCTTGGCCTGGAGCATCTGAAGTGGGATCCTGCATGATCTGGGAGAGCAGATGGAGATGCTAAAGGGACAAAAAGCTGCTTATTCCAAGAAAAAACTCACCCTCGGAGGGGAGATCAGGGACAGGACAGTTCCCATGACTCACCTTGCAATTATGGTTCAAAAGCAGTGTTTAGGGAGTTGTAATGGGCTGTGTTATTGGCCACATGAATCAACAAGTGTTCCTAGAACAGCTGAGGACCTGACCTGTTGCAGCAGGCATTACACTGCCTGAACAGAGCCACAGGAATGAAGGGACATTACTTCAAGCCTCTGCTTAGCTTTGAAGTGAACTGTTGCAGAAAAGGAAAAAAAAGGTGAGAGAAGAAAAAAAAAGATTGATTTTACTTTTGGCAAATATTTGGCCACCAGGATCTACTCACCTGTCATTTGTCTTGCCTTGAGAATTGCCCTTTGCAGAATGAAACAAACAAACACTGCTACACCTTGTGGCATTTTGCAGTGACACATAAGCCTCGCTGAGGATAACAGATATTTATAGAGCGATTCATATGACTTTAAAATTATCCACCTTTGCTTTCTCATTGTTTAATCTACTAGTTTGCATTTGTTATTTGAAATGTACACAGAGAGGTTGTACTGCTGATGGCTATGTGGAAAGCCTGCTGTGGGTGAAGACTCATTATTTGGGTGTGTTCTAGCACCCTCTCCAGAGGACAGGTTTTCACATGGACAATTAAAAGCAGACTGTATTCCTTAGAAGGTGCAGAGAATGGCTGCACTCACACAGATTCCCCAAAAGATGCAAATAATTCCCCAGAAGAACCATATACATGACAGTGCAATCTTCCACTGCATGGGGTAAGCTGGAAATAGAAAATATAAACTGCTCTGATTATACCCACCTTGCTCCTGTTCCCTTCAGGGCTCACTGCCAGCTGCCAAAAGTTGGCATAATGCTGCAGCATCAAATAAAGCTGCTATGTGGACAGACAAAATTCAGGGACATGAAGGCAGCCTACTCACACCGAACTCCTTGACAGCTCATCCTTCACATTTCCTGCCACCCACTCACACACAACACTCCCTGCCTTGCCAGCACAAACATGGTGAGACAGGGAATTGGGCTTTAATTGCCAGAAGTCTTATCCTGTGGTACTTTCTGAGAGATAACAACTTCACAGCCAACACCTGTGAAGCACAGCAAGTATTTGGTCACCACAAAAAGAAGGAAAAATTCCTGTATTCTGTTGGAACAATTAAATTCTTGGTGAGTTTTCAGCTAAACTCCATTATTCTTCAGGAAGAGTGAATTTAGAAAATTAATGTCTGTATTCTCATCTTCACCATCCCAAGTCTTGCCTTGCTCCAGTAGCACGAAACAAATAAATGGATAATTTGATTTCCTAGCTGACAACATGCAGAAGAAAACTCCAGGAATAGAGAGTTATTTATGCCTGAATGCAGGGCTCACATTCATATTTATGTAGTTGGATAAGCATTCTGACTATCAGGGTTATTATCACTTCAAGAATTTTAAAGGCAGCTGATCCAAAAGCTTCTACAGGGATGTCACTCAGTCCCAGCTCTCTTCCCTTCTCCTGGGGTCCAGGAAGCCTTCAGCAAGAAGATGATGTACACCTTTGTGCAAGCTAAATCCTGAGAAATTTAGTTTGACACTGAAGCAGCATGTTTTACTGACAACCACAGATTCACAAAGAAAAATTACTATTTTCACACAAGTTGTAGGCTTGTCTCCAGCTTCTGAAGTGCATTAAAACTCTGTGCAAATATGGGAGCACACTGACAATCAGAGCCCAGTGACCATACCCCACAATTCTGTTCTTACACCGCTCACACTTGCTCTTCAATGTTCCAGAGAGAAGACTCTGAGTCCTGGTGTGAGAACAAGCTCAGATTTACAGTCAGGAGTTTGTGAAAGCTGCACATGTCCCTGCTGCCAGTTGGTTTCTTGTGAGAGTCTGCACTGACCTCCACCCTCCCTGGGGAGGTGAAAACACGACCCAGCAATGCCACGCTGAAAATTGAAACAGGGCTCTTTGGCTTCTACTAGCCCTTTTCAGGAAAGGCAGAACAGTTGTTTTAATTAAATGATGACAGATTTTAAAAATATTTTTTGGTATATTCTTATATTTTTATATACTTTTGGTAAATATATAATTAGCTCTAACACTACTCTCCGAGCAATTTCGGTTTTTCCTTAGGGGGTGAGGGCCTTCTGTCTCAGGGCACAGACATGATTGCTGCAAGGACAGGGAGGAAGGGAATGTCCTTCAGGGAATGTCTTGGTCTTCCTTGGGAGCATCAGGCAGCAGCAGTTCCAGAGATGAGATATCTGAGCGAGTGGGCCAGGGGCTTGATGAGAAGCAACAAAGCTGAGATCAGGAATTGTACCTGAGGATTCCTCCCAGAAAATCAGTGACAAGATGGAAGGACATGGCCTCAGGCTGTGCCACGGGAGGCTCAGGTGGGACATTGGGAAGAATTTCCTTATGGAAAGGGTGCTCAGGCATGGGAAGGGGCTGCCCAGGGAGGTGTTGGAGTCCCCATGCCTGCAGGTGTCCAAGGAATGACAGGATGTGTCACTCAGTGCTCTGGGCTGGGTGACAAGGTGGGGACTGGTCACAAGTTGGACTCAATGACCTGTGAGGTCTTTTCCAACTGCAGTGATTCTGTGATTTTGTGGGAATTTCGTTTTCAGGCAACGTTGAATGGATTCCACCCTATGGAAATGCTAATGCCAGCAAAGGGTACAAAAACTAGACAAGCTTTTGGCACAAAATTCAGAGGCGGAAGGCACAGGCTCTAAAGCTGGACACAACTGAGTGAGTAAACAGACTTCTGTGTGCTGGACTGGATATGTTTATTGTTTAGACAATGAAATAAAAGGCAGCTGGTCCCTGAGCAGTGACATTAAGAAGGAGGGACATGTTGAGCTGGGTGAGGCTGCCCAGGGAGGGACAGGGAGGCAGTGAGACCACAGTGCTTCCTTTCCTGTGCTGTGACACTGTGGATGCTGGAGATGGAAGGATTAAAGCGTGTGACATTTTCACAGCGTGAGCTTCAAGCCAGCAGGCTCTGAAATCACCAAGTGTCCAAACAGTTTTCATTGTGCTTCCATCCATCCCCCGTTAAGCAAGAGCAGCAGGGGGAAGAAGCTGCCTCCATATGTGAAACCAGAATAGCAGAGCACCTGCTGGGGCAGGAACTGTGTTTGTGAGGGGCATAAATGAGGTGACAACAGGAGGACTTTGCAGTTGGTCCTGCAGCACAAACTCTGCTAGCACAGCTAACGCAGCTTTCCCAGGATCAATGAGGTTCATGAACAGAGACCTGGCTATTAGAGGAGGATGCGATGTGTGCTGTGCACAAGGTGAACAAAACACTAGAAAGCTGGCTCTTCTCTCAGGAAGAACCAATAAAAAAGATGAAAGCAACAATTTCAGAGTGTCCAGAAGGCCTAGGAGACTTGCAGATGTCCATCTATAGGAGCTGTAAAGTGTCCAAACCTGCAAAGACCAGCCAGTCCCAGCTCTTCCCAGCCAAGGTCCAGTAGTGTATTTTAACCAGATTTTTGGGGTTAGTTACTGGGAGGAAACATTGCAGGGTCAGGTGTGCTGAGCAGTGTCTCCACCAGCACCTTCCTGGAGTTCCTCTTCCCAGCTGCTGGGATTAGAAAATGAGGGAGAGAGAGGATGAGATGCCTCACCCAGCTCTGAATGAGGAGCAGCAGAGGCACATTAACAAAACACTCCTTTTCAGGGCTGATTCAGCTCCCACCCCATGGGTTAGATTAATCTTTGCCTGACCCTTTATCCTGTCAAAATGTGCCCTGAGATTTGCTGACCCTGAGCAGCAGGCTGGGCACAGACCTCCTGAATTTCTCCACGATGCTGCCAAACAACCTGTTTTGAGATCTGGTAATGACATTGCAAAGTTACTTCCTACCAGTAAAAAGTGTGTGCCTGATTTCTGCTGTGTTTTTTCCCCTGAAGAGAACATGTCTTCTCACAGGTTCAGGGCAATAAAAAGCCTTTTTATCTAAAAGTCAGATTTTTTAATATACTGTAAACACATTTCCTCCATAGGGAATTAATGTCATTTTGAAGAAAATAATACTTATCCAGTGGAAGTGAGCATGGTTTTGACCATTAGTTTCAAAATGACTAAATGAAAAAAATCAAGTCATGGATCGTGTCAGCAAGATACATATCAACAAAGTGCTATAGGTTTTTAATTGCCAGAAGTAATTTTTCATTCCAGTCAACTTACTTCCCATCTTCTTTCTTTGTAAAAATTTTTTTCTGAATGGGAACTGGTATATTTATAATGAAAAGTGTCATTAGGCTTTTTCTAGGACATTCTTCAATTAAACTAAATATAACCATAAAGTTGTCTGTTAGGTAAGGTAATAGAGCACTGCAGCAACTGCTAACAAGATCTGTTAACTCCTTGAGAGCATCAGAGGGGCTGGGACCTTTAAACCCTTCAAGGACAGTAACATATATGTGGTCCCAATTAAAAGTGAAGCAAGAGTGATATAAAAGTATATGGTGCAACACCTGCACAAGCATCTAAAGGTCAATATAGCTCAGGTGTGGCTTTTGAAAGCATAATGCTGATGAACAAACTTGTTTTGTTACTGTTTGAATAGTGCTGAAATTATTTTGTTTGTGTTGGTAAATTTCTGAGTTGGGTTAAATGTCTGATTTAGATCACAGGAGATGCTGATTGTTTGCCTTTGGGAAAGGGTGAACATGACTAAGCAGACATTTTTTCTCTTGGGAGTAGACCCAGATATGGTGGTGGAGCAGAGGGAGTGGGTAAACTCACAGCTCTCAGGCTGTTATTACAGCCTTGCCTGCTCAGCCAATGTTTCCTGTTGAACATTGTAATTACACTGTTGTCATTGTATGGAATGATGTAGTATGTACACAAAATAGCCTGCACACAGGCTATTCATGCAGTCACAAGCACAGCATGAAAAATACAAAAGGAAAGAAAAAGAAAAAAAAAGTAAGAGAAAGAAGAAAAAGAGGGAAAAACAGGCAGGGAAGAGGAAAGGGAGAGGAATGTTCCAGCACAATGAGGATTACAGAACTACATGACTACTGCCTGTGTGTTTCTGAGCAGGGTAGCTTCATCCAGACCAGTCCTGAACTGACAAATCCTGTCATTGGGATGAATTTGGGTAGGAAGATTCTAACCCAGTAGGCACAGCAGGCAAAAAGATTCAGCACTGAGAACATCAAATTTTCCATCTTTTGAAAAGATGCCAGCTGGCATTTCTTCCTCCAACACGGAAGTGTTTGACATGGTGGGTGCCACTGCCGTACATGGATGAACTTTTGAGTCAGAATAGTCAGAATCTGACATTCCAGGTACAGTGTCATGGGAGAAGATGGGAATGCTGCACAGCCAAGCAGAGAAATTCGTGGAGAGGCTTACACAACCTGAGTGCTTAGGATATTTGCCAGCAGATAAAACGGATCTGTGTGGATGGGTGTAGGAACAGAGAATGGATTGTGTGGTGCTTAGCTTGAAAAAGACTCGATAAACTCCTGACTATACCAACTTTTCTTTTTTGCATTGATTGTTTCACTTCTCTAGGCTAGCAAACAGGTAAATCTACATATAAACAGGAAGGACAGTAGTAAGCTTTGCCTACAGAAGGAACAAGGAAAAGGTGGTGTACCTGGATACAAGTGGGATGAGCCAGTACAATAATTTGTGTAGCTGTGCTCTGGTATGCTGATAGGGAAATGGGAGGCTCCAGCCTACTCACAGTTACTGCTATTATAGAAGATGCCACATGCAAGGTGGCCTTCCTTTCATTTGGAAATTTGGAAATTCAGCTGCGATCTCTCCCTCCATGGGGGAAGTGGGACAAAGCAAAGTGGGAAGGTTGGGCGTGCAACAAATTATTTATTTGGTAACACTTCACTGTTTGCTGGGATAAACTTATTCTGAGACGGGACTGCAAGTTGAGCAAGCTGAAACACCTCTCTGGAGTGCATGGATCAAGTGTATCACCCTGGATTTATAGTCCACAAGGCCAGCACTTGTATTGCCCCTGTACCCCAGAGGTCATATCTGGCCGTATCTGCACAGTGTAGGCACAAAGCAGCCCAGTCCCACACAGAGTTCTCAAGAAATCACATCTCTAAAATGGTTTAAGCAATTAGGTGGCTTCCTTTTTTTTTTTTTTTTCCTAAGAAGGGTGATGTGTAAAGATGAAATATGTGTATGTCAGAGACACATAAGGAAGAGGATGTGAAGAACAGGAGCTAGAACAAAACAAGGATGAGGGATGGAAGAACAGGATGGCTGTGGGCTGCTGTGGCTGGCCAGTTCAAAACTGGAGAGCCTGACGCACTGTCAATTCTCTTTGGGGAACCTTCCCTTCCCTGGGATGGCCAGGGAAACCTCCCCTCAAAGGAACCTTCATTTTTTTTCTGTAATGGCACAAAAGGACATCTTTGCCACCACCACTGTGACTGGAGGAAGGGACTCTGCAGGCCACAGAGGTGGCATCACCTCTATGTGGTTTGGAAGTGCCTGGCCTCGGGGCTGTGACTTCAGGAACAGCTGCCCAAAGGCCCTGTTCCTAAAGTGTGATGAGTCAAACCCTTTAGGTGCTAATTGTCTGATACTAATTGCTCTTCCCAGACATTGGACACAATGTGAGTCCTGCAGATATCTTACTGGAGAACATTTCACACCATACATGTGATAGATTTAAATGGCTTTCTCATAAAAATAAAAAAGTTTCTGTAGGGTTCAATTGTCTTGGCTGAATGTCTCTTCATTTATTTGAATTTTGAGAAATCACACTTAGACACATTCCATTCCTGGCTTTAAACAGGCTTTGCAACACTTTAGATAGAAATTGCAATGAAACAGTCCCCAATTGTTATGCCACTGTCATTAAAAATAACAATGCCAACTTACAAATGCACTAAATGGCTACAATGAGAGATGTGTACTGTTTACAAAGCATTTTTGTAGCTGTCTGATAGTTCAAGGTACTAAAACACTTGAGAATCTCTGAGAAGTAAAATTTAATTCAGTTTCTTGGCACGTGCAATTAGTTGGTTGCCTTAGCTACTCCTCAGATGAATCTGTTATATCCAAATTAAGCTGAAGCCAACACATTGGTGTTGGGTTGTTGGTTAAAAAGGAGATGGAGAGGCCTGCACATGTATAGTTTGAGAAAGATAAAAAATTCCAATAATTGTACTTTGTGTTAGTGAGAGCTTTGTAATTGTGTTTAATACATTCAGAACTATGAAGACTTCACTCTTTAGTGTTATTTGCATTCAGGGATATCACTTTGTTTGTTTGTTTTTTTGTTTTGATCTATTACAATGATCTACTGATGTAATGATCTATTGCAAGTGGATTTTTAAATTTGGGGTATATTGAACACATCTGCTTGGATAGATTCAGGGATGCCAATTCACCCCATCCAAAGCAGTTTGAAGCCTATTGTTGAGAGTCTGCTTCAAAGATTATGTTAAAAGAATGGGATATTATGATTTAAAATTCCATCTAATATTGAAATTATCCAAATATAGAAAGTTCAACCCAATGAAGTTCTTGGATTGCCCTCAGACCTCCTGCCTGGGCACCAGCTGCCACCCCAGGAGAGTTCCTGCCATCATGATGCCCCAGGCAGCCTAGGGCATCACAAAAGCAGCAGGGGACTGGGATGACACATGCCTTTTCCCTTTTTATTTGTATCTGTAGCTCTACAGATTTTAATTTATAGCTGTATAGCTTCTAACTCCTTGCCACTTTAACACAGCAGGTGCACTTTCTCACGGGTTATGCCACCTTCTGGAATTCTGTTTAGTCTTGCTTTTTAGCCTAGCAAGGACACTTTATTTTTCACCATAAATCATAGACATAATAAAATGTAGGGCTAAAAAGATTCGGGGTAGGAGGCTCCAGTGGGGCAGAAATTACCTAATCAACCGCTCTTCTAATTGGACAACATTTGTCAGGTATGCTAATTAATTAATATTGTAAAACCCATACGAATCTGAGACTGTCCTCAGAAGTGTGGGTGACTCTCCCCATTTTAATGAAGCTCCTGTGTTCTCATTTTGAGCAGGGGCATGACTTGGCTGCTCTGCTGGAGGACAAGTGTGAGCTGGATTTCTCTCCTGGCTCACACCCCCTGAAATCTGAAATCTGCAGGTCCTTGCCCACACTGCTGGCAGTGCCTGTGCTCTCAGCTGGCTTCAGTTAGGCACAAAGACCTGTCTGTAACTGAGGCTCAGATTTCTGCTGATAATACAATAAAAGATGTGTGTAAGTTTATAGGTGGGCCTTTGCACCACTTCAGTTATGACAATTTATAAAGGATATATGATACACATATAATATATATATTATATGTATATGTTATATATATATATATATTTATAAATACATATGTGTGCAAGGGTAGATAAAACAGCAGGAAAATATTAGGACTTCAACTGACACTACTTATTTAGGTACACTCATCAATTTTATCAACCAAAATGCATTCATTTTAAAACACTCAGTAAATTTCTTGAATTATATGGTAGGAAAAGAAAGATATTTAAAGTGATGCAAAAATTACACATAATTTTGCTCTAAAACAAGACAGGATTCAAATGAGTCTCAATGGCAGAACTCTTCAGTCAGATCATGACTTTTCCAAAGTCACCTCTCAGAATATAATTGTACTTTAAGTACTGTTCCACCCACTTATGTCTCACAGTTGTAAACTCTCTCTTGTTTGTTGGTTTGATTTTTTTTTTTTTTTTTTTTTTTTAATCGCATAACATTTTGTGGCTTCCAGCTTACATTTCTCCTTGACAGGCTGAACTTAAATCAAAAATACCCAGATGTGATTTCTTTTGTTGTTGTTGTTTGTTTGTTTGTTTCGGTTTTTTTTTCCTGTGGGAATCCTAGCAGTAATGTGTGCTTGGTACTTAAGCTTTGTCCCTGACAATTGCTGATAAAAAAAATCAGGAAAATGTTGACTAGACCAAAGTTCCTTTTCAAAACTACTGTTTGCAGTCAATAGGTAATTAACTCGCTCTGTGGATTCAGAGCTCCTGGGTAGAGGGTGGGAAATTAAGTTATTAGCAAGGCTGTTAATGCAAATTTTTAATTTACCAACACTGCTTGCTAAGAAGGACTGCATACTATTAGGGATCTGAAAAATATTTTGCCTATAAATTTGAAATATTTTCATTTAGCTTTGGCTTTAATGGCTCCTTACTTCTCAGCTTTGTCATGAATATGCAAATAGGAAAGCAAGTTTATATAAACAGTGACCATGACTTATACTACCAGGAACATTTTCCAGTAGAAACAAGGGAATTTTTTAGAATTTAAAAAATAAGGTAAGTGGAGGTAAGGAAAGGAAGCCAGTAGGAAGAGGATATATTATAGTGTTTTGAATATGTAGGGTTGAATATTCTATAGTGACAATGAACAGCAGAGAAGCTTTTCAAGAAAACACCCTGGAAGTTTTTCTGTCAGCTTAGGGTTCTCCAGATGGATCTTTGCTGCCTGGCAGATAGAGGCCTGTTCAGAAACAAAATTTCAAATTTACATGTTCCTACTTATTGAGTGGTCCGTGACCTCTTGGCTGACCACGAGTTTCTAGAACACTGGTTTGGTGAATGCCTGAATTCTTAGGAAAGGCAAGGTCTTGCAGAAACATCCAGGGCATGTTTAAATTTAGTAGCTGAAATTAGTGTCACTCACTGTGGTGAGACTGTTTTCTTCTATGTTAGACTTGATGACTTTACACAGTAAAAGGTAAATTGGTATAACACATATCAGATAACAGAGACTGAAAGAAGCATTTCTTCTACTTCTCTAAACCTCTTTTAATATAAAAACGAACTCTGGATGAAAAAAGAGATCTCAAGAATTAATTAGTTGTAGTGTGTCTGAACACTAGACTGAAACAGCACTTAGCACTCTGAGGAACAAAATACTTCCCAGATTTGGGATAACTCTAAAAGAGCTCATTTGAGAAAGCTGGAGCTGAAATTATTGTTCCTTTTTTGTATCAAAAATCCTCATTACAGTGCTGGGACCTTGTGGGTGGCTCACTGCATATTTGAGTGTCTCCATTTAATTAAGCACTGCACAGTGTTGGTAAAACTGAAATGTAATCTTGGGCCCAAGGTCCTGACTCAGAGCACATTAATGTCAGTGCAAAGGCTCCCATCAGATCTGATGGGTTCAGGTTGGGCTGTAAATGATTTGGAAATAACGAAAAAACCTTCCTGAACGTGTCACAATTTCCAAGTCATGAGACAGACAGATTTTTGCTCTTTAAAACACAGAAGTGGCTTTTCATTTGAAAGAAATCCTTCATTCCGCTTAAAATATGTCTCAACACTATCCAATTTCCTTTATTCTGAATAACTACTGATATAAGAAAAATATGGAGGAGCAGTGCATCTACAAGGAATAAAAAGCAGTTATAAATTGTCATGTGTCAAAACAGAACGCGAGACATCTACATCACTTTTTAAAGCTTTTTCACTGAAGTACCACATAAATTAAAAAAAAGTGGCAAAGGAATTACCAAATAAAGAGATGGACTGAGCCTCTCACATGCATGTTTCTGCTCACTTCTGTCATGTTCTTCTGTCTCTTTCCATTACCTGACACATCCCAGACTTTATCCTCTGTTCTGCCTTCCCAAAGCATCATTTTTCCTTGCCATAATATTTAAGAAACAACTTGATCCACGCGGCCTGTGTCTCTGGAGAGGGCAGGGAGATCCCCTGGAGCACAGACAAAGCCTTGGGAAGAGGAGCAGGTCACAGGGGGTACACCTGGCAGGGGAGATGTTTCACCAGGGATCCAGGGAGGTGGCAATGTGGGATCTGCTGTGGGCTGAGGAGCCACAGAAATCTGTGGGCAGTGAGCAGGGCTGGAGGAAAGCACCTGGACTGCAGAACCCAGCAGGACGATGCTTGGTCACAACATGGGGTTTGTTCCATCTACTCCAGTTTGAATTTTCTCCTATTTTAAAAGTTATTTTGTTAATGGTCTCAGAGCTTTAGCTGGCTTGAGTTCTCATAACTTCTCCTAACAATTTTTCCTAAGGTCATATACAACAAATGAATAATTTATTACATACTTTTGCCAAGAATGACCCACCAAATATTTTACATTTGTACATTTCTTCCTCCTTTCCCTTAACTTTTTCCCTCTTTTAAGTGTAGAAAATAGAGGTGGGGGAGGAAGAAAATTAAAAAAGCAAAGCATTGAAAGCCTGACAGGGAATATAATCTTTGTTATTCGTGTAGGAAAATGAAAAATGGTCACAAGGTTCTGTTGAATGACATTCAATGCTTGAGCTAAAATGCAGCTACCATTTGTCAAAAGCTCTGGTTTAGGAGTGTTTTTTTGATGTATGAGCTGCAAAGATATCATTTAAATAATATGCAAATTTCTAAGCAATGACAACACAAGAGTGAGTAAAAATTTAAAATTTTAAATCCATCATTTTGCTGAGTGTCATTTATTTACTCACTCAGCTGGTGGTTCGCTTTTGATTCTGGCCAGTGGCCATTAGTGCCTTTGTTTGACAGATTCTCTGGTGGTAAGAGACTGGAGCTGCTGACCCGAAGAAGCAAACATGATCCCCAGGGTGTGGTGACACTGCAGTTATTGATTGCTCCCAATCATCACCAGGCTGGGCTGATCAGAAACAGGGTCTGGGAAATTGCTGTCTGTGCTGAGAGAGGGAATAGGTTCAAACCACTGCTGCCCTGTAAAGAAAACAGTGATTTATTTGGTGAAGTATTGGCCTATTCTGCTGACACCAAGTGCCTCAGGGACTGCAGGCAGGGAGAGAAAGCATTAATCATCAGGACAACGAGGTGCAGGCATCTGCAGCTCTTGTGTACACAAAGCCAGAGGTCTTTGGCCAGATTGGAGAAATTGGAGAAACATTCAGTTGTAGTTCCTGGCCTCCCGTTTTTTGCTTTAACTGAGGTTCATGACAAAATTTTTAAAAGAAAAAGAAAAGCCAAGTTTGGCCAGTGTTTAAGGAAGTTCTGTGCCATGAAGTAATTTCAGCTCGCTGATATAGTTAATATAAATGAGATGCTGAGATACAAATCCATCAGGAAAAAGTCCCTAAGTGGTTCTGCCTTGCTGATGGCCATTTCACATTTTTTGATCTCTCCAACTTGCTTCAGTTCCTCAGAGCATTGTCAGAAGGCTTGTCTGTCTTTCCTCTGGGGCTCGTCTGTCTTTGCTGTCTTTCCTCTGGGGCTCCTTAACTGTGTCAGATGGATCAACAGCACCAGATGTGATCATGGAATCATTAAAGTAAAAAAACACCTCCAAGATCACCAAGTGCAGCCTTTGAACAAACACCACCATGCTCACTATACAGCGTAGAGAGAAGAGGCTCTCTGAAGCGTGGTAGTCACAGACAATGCAAAGGTTTAAATGCAGACATGAACCATTGCCATTGGGGAATCAATCCCCAGCCCCTTAAGGAAATCACTGTGCTGATCGAGAAGTGACAAAAAGGTGAGAAGCTTTGGGAGCAAAGTATATGGTTAATGTAAACATGCTTGTTATTTAACCCTGCTCATGATAAACAACATTAAGTAGATAACAAGGGTTATGTGCTGCATGTAAGGAAAGCCTATTGCTCCTAGAGTGTTATCTCTGAACATTCTGCAGAGGGAGAACATATAAATGTTTCCATTTTACAGATGGGAATGGGCACCTGGTGAGATGTAGTTGTGCATCAAGCTGTTCAGCAGACAACCTCAGCACAAGGAATTAGAGTTCATGCTTCTTGAGGCAAATTCAGCTTTCTATCCACAAGGTATTTTATTCTCCATTAAAGTACATTTCTCTGTAAAACGGACATTATAAAGAAAAGATCTCTATTACGTCAGAATACTGAACTAAGGGAAAGCACTGTTAGGGGTGATACTGCTTCTCCTGTCACTTAATATGCTGGAGTTGCAGTAAGCTTGCGAGGCACAGCCATTTCTTGGTACATATAAATGCTAATGGCTCTCATTAAACATAGGCTCTGAGAGGCAGAGACACAGCCCACTGAAATGTGTAGAAAAGGAAACCCTTGATTTTCACGAGCTTCTGAGAGGTGCTGGTCAGGCACAATCTCCTTTTTTCCCTGACTGATACACAGAGAGAGCTGAGCTGAGGGGAACCACTGACCTTATAAAGTCAAAGCATCATAAGGAACCAGGCAGAGCAGCAATGCTAAAAGATTTATTTTGCAACTATGAACCTTATTTCCCTTGTGAAATCCGGTATTTGCCTGTAAACAAAAATTATTCTAAAGGAAAGAAACAGCAAAGAGCAGGTGTGGCTTATGAGAAATCATCCCTGAAGTTCCTATGTTCGATCTGATGAACTTTGTTTTTGGGGTTTGAAAACGCCCAGCTGCCACTGCTGCTTTGGTGAAGCTGTGTAACCTGTGTCAGGTTCTTTTGCTGCAAGGCAGATGATTCAATACGAGGGCATTCTGCAAAAGGCTCCTTAGCTCAGCACAGAGCAGAACTCTGTCCTCAGCAGTTCACTGCTCATAGCTCCTGCCCTCCTCAGGAGGAGTCAAGGGCAGAGGAAAAGCAGCTGCTGGATCAGGTTACCCTGGCACAGTCCTTCAGGGCTGGAGAGGCAGAGCAACACTCATCATCCTGGTTTCACAGACCCATTGCTGTTTCACAGGAAACAAGGATTTTTTTCTCCCCTTCTGAAGGTTAACAGGTGGTTATGCATCAGAAGTACCCTAAGTCTGGTTACTGCTGAATGTCTTCAAAACATTGTCTTCAAAGCAGACATCCTGGCTGTAGCAATGTGGTGACACTCTAAGAGGCTGTAGGTATTTATGAACAAAAGAAAAAAGGGAGGCGGTTGCTGCACGGCAGACAGGTGACAATTAAATCATTTTAAACACTAGCTGGATGTGCTAGGGGAAGGCTAGAAGGCATTTACCATGCTATTCCTACCGTGCTAAATACTAATTAAAGACTTCTATCTCGTATGGTTCTCTCACCCTGCAGCACTCTGGTGTTTTCAGTTTTTCAATAACAATTTAACACCCTCATGCCAAGCTGTGGAAAATTATCTTGCACTGCAGCATCTGCTCCCAAGCTCACTCTGTGTTTGTGGTATTAAAGCCATGCTTTTGTACTCTGCTTTGTTAGGCAGCTAAAGGACTGTGGGATCTCTCCTTTCCTCACCAGTTTTCAAGTAAGACATGTTTGGTTGAGATAAATGTTTGCATTGATTTAATGAACACCTCCCAGGTGACAGACCTCACTTGGCTCCTTACAGGGGACACCATCCTTTGCTGTGTGGAGGAGAATGAAAGCATGAGCTCATTCTGAGAGGGAGGAAATTCAGGAAAGGAAGAGCAGTGATGTCCTTTTGTTGTGGTTCCAGTTTATTGTGTGTGATATTTGCTCTTCACTCACCCTGATGCGTGAACATTTTGCTGTGAGTACTTTTCAATTAGAAAGAGCTCTAAAAACAGGGCTGTATGCTCCTCCTTAAATCTTTTTAAGCCTGGAATATCATTTTCCCAAAGTAACTAATAATGCTAGGTGTCCATCTGTTAGCGCCTTGAAAGAACATATTTTTCCAAGACTAGAAAGTTAGACTACATTGGGTTGGCAGAGCTCCTAATCAGCTGGTTTTATCTCAGAGCAAGCAAACAAACCAGAGGAGGCTGCACATGTGGCTCCTGACCAGCAGAGCACACAGGAGTGCTGTCAGAACATCTATTTATCCTCAGATAAGGAGTCTCACACTGGCAAAATGCTGAGCTGTGGCTTCCAGGTGAGGCTAAAGTGCTTTTTGTGTCCCCAGGGTGCACCTCAGGTCACTTTGGCCTTCAGAGGCTCTCTTTAATAATTCATTATTTCTTCTAATCATAGAGCTCTTCTAATTAGAGCGATCTCTTTCTGGAAGAAAGCCTACCTTGATATATTTTGCTGTTAGTTTCTGTGAATCTTACTATTTGTGACCTCCTAAAAGAAAACTGTTATGTGTTAGGGACAGGTTTAATTGGGAATGAATTAACTATTCCCATGCTAACCAAGAAGTGTCCCAGCCAAGAGCAATGGCAGGAGTCAAAGCTTTGATGTCAGATTGCATTTGGATTTTGTGAGTAACGGTCAACATTCAACAGATTTTAGTTTTTTAGCCTTTCTTAAACAAGGATGTCAAAATTAAAAAAAACCAAAAGATAACTAATCTTCACAGAATGCTTTCTATTAAATCTATATAAAATAGCTCACAGAGACCCTGTTCTTGTAATAAATTATGTCTCATTATGAAGTTATTTTCTGCATCTCTGGTCATTAGTAAAACACAGCTCTAAACAGGTGCAACAAATTAGAGCTGTTTGTGCAAGCTTGAATGATTCAATGAGAGAATTTTAGTTTTACAAAAGAGAGATGAAAATCCTTAAATATTTAAAAACAAAATACCTTGTTGAGTAGTGAGTAGCTGGTGAACTGAAAACAAAATTTCTGGGAACTCTGTCACTTTAAAAATTTCTCTTTTTTTGGCCTTTCTTTCATCAGTCCAGGAAGTTGATAATTTGTTTATTTCTCAAAGGCTTGCATTTTGGTTCAAGGTGTAATTCCAGAATTTTTCATCCCCTTTCGTTTCAAGAGAACTCTTATGCTTGGCTGATTTTCTGTATTCAGGATTTTATATAGTACTATTCATGTTGTTTAAAAAAAAAATACTGAAAGCTGCTCCCAAAAAATCATTCTTCCCAAGATTTAGGGTTGTTTAAAATATTCTCAACTTTCAAGTTCACTTTCAGGTTCATGTAACTGTCCAATTATATTAATTTCATTTACATTATAGCCTTGTTCCTATGTTATGAAAACCTATTATTATATTTCATGATCTCATTTTAAAACTGTAACATTTATCTCTGCAGTTCTGTGTTACTACCATGAATATGCTGCACCTGCAGCCTATGATTAGTTCTTTTATACTCCTCATCATATTAAGAAGGCGATAAAGAAATTTATATCACAAGAAACCTGCTGCCTCTAACACACACATGTTTTTTTAAATGCTTATACATGTTTTTTATTTAATGCATTTATATGCTTTGTGGTGCCAAAATTCCCTTGTTTTTGAGAATCCCACTAAGCTACACAAAGTAGCTTGAGTCTTTTTAGTCTGGTTTCAAAGTCCATGTTGGCACTAGGGTTTCATAAAGCATCCAGAACACACAGGGTGGGTGAGGACCTTGATGATCTGAAGACATGGCACCTATGGAAGAGCTGCAAGTTCTCCCTGCAGTCTACTCAGGTGGTTTTTCCAACAGGAATTTTGGGAATACTGGGAGCACCCATGGGTAGCACAGGCCATGCAGGTGCAGGTTGTATTCACCTGGTCATGGGGAGTGGGGGAACTCTGGATATCCCAGGCACATAATTCCACAGCAAAGAGAGGTTGCAGGCAAAGGACATCAAGTGAAATATATTCCTTATCTTCTTTTTTGTTCCTACTGGCTATGTATTTTCTTTGGCAAGGGCCTGTCTCATTGCTTATTAAACAGCCTGTATTCCCTTCTTTTTATTGAAATCTTCTCCTCTCAATTGCCCTAAGCACTAAGTTTTTGAAAGACTCAGCCTAGCATCATCATGATATTATTTTTAACCTATTTCTTGTGTGTGGCTTAGGATTTTGCAAGATGTGCTTGGGGGAGGTCATCTAAGCTGGACACTTCCATTTTTCTCTCATGAAATAACAACTTAGGAATGTTTTTGCTCCATCTGATCTGGCTTCTCAAATTCATGATTTTTAAGACAGCCACTCAGCTCATATGGGTAGAAACCACATTACTGGTGGCCAGCTCATCTTGTGCCTGGGGAAAAGGCTCCCCTTGATTCACAGAGCACCAAACTCTCCAGCTGGCCTGCAGGGGAATTTTTCCTCCTGTAAAGCAGCACTGCTTTGTCTCATCTGCAGCAACAGGCTTTCTGTTGGTGACAGCATTTACTAAAAAAGTCTGAAGCACCCTGTTTATTTGATACTGAAGCATAAAGATACCAAGACGTGTTATCTTTATCAACCCAGCCATGCAGCAAATGCAGTGAAGGAATTTGTAGGAAGTCAGAGCATTTAACTATTGAAATACCACCAGGATTTTTTCCTTGGAATTGAAGTTGATACAGACACTTGAAACATTAAAGATGCCAATAGCAATGAAATTTTGACAGGACTTGTATCTGAATTATCAGTAAATCAAATGGTCATTTGCTTAGTGAGGCAAGTCTGATGAGGGTGGCAGGCAGAAAACTAATTAAGGCACTAATTAGGAAGAGGGTTGAGGATGTCCTTAGTGTTGGATATTGTTGCATGTTAACATGAGCACAGCATCATGACACAATTTTTTATTCCTTAAGCAGTGGTAGGAGGCCCTGATGGGCAGTGGAGTCCCCTGAGCTCAGTCCTGCCTGGAAAGGGAAGAGCTCCCACCCAAGGGTTTGGAATTCAGCAGCTGGAGGGACTCTCCCAGCATTGTCTTCAGTTTCCTGGGGAGTGAGGCACACAGGAAGAGGGTGCCAAATTTCATCTGGGAGTTGGTTCCAGGGCAGTCCCATGCCAAAATGGGTGGTGCTGTCCTAAGACTTGGGCCAAAGTGGGGACTGCAGATCTCTGCAGCAGAAGCCAGGACTGAGTGACACCTGCTGGGCCCCAATCTGGTGCACTAATGTGGCAATCATTTAGCCACAATTATTGTATATTTGCTGCCAAGAGTGAAGTTATTTTCCCCCTGTATTTTTCCCTTCTCAGATGTTTCCATCATATTATATCCCCTTCCCATTTTTTTTCCCATTTACAGTAAACAAATGTAAATCTGACAGCTTCATCTCATAAATCTGAGTTGAACATTTCTACTGTCAAGCATTAATGCAAGTTCCCTTTCAGACGCAATTCTCCAGGCTATAAGCAGAAAGGGAGATGGTGGATGTCTCTCCTTTTTGTACACTATCATTATTCTGACAACTTAATTTAGTTTCTTATCATTTGTCTCTCTCTGTTGTGCCAGCTCCTACATGCACAACTCATTTTTCTCCAGTAGACACCACTGTGGGGGTCATAATTTCCTCCATCCTGCACCCAAGGGCTCTTTCTTCACCCTGCTGTCATCAGCCCTAGGCTCTGTTCCCACAATCTATCCAACAGCCCCAGGTGGGAAAAGCACAGCACTTGGCCCCAGCACTCAAAACCTTTTCGATTGTGTCCCTCAACTGCCCTGCTCATGATGAATGGATAAATAAATGAGCAGCCAGGCATCTTTGTTTCACATCCTTAAATCCCTGCAGACAGGATTCTGGGCTCAGAGAGGCTCCCAGGAACAGGGAGGTCCTACATGGAGGAACAGTGGGTGCCAGTGACCCCACTGCCCATCCCACCCTGCTGGGAGATGCTGTCCATGCTCCAGCCTGAGTCAGCCTGGGCTGCTCCTCAGCCAGACCTGAGCTGAGGCTGACTTCAGCTTCTGTTATGATAAACTGAAATGAAAATACACCGTGGTGAGTTTGGAACTCGGTGATTCTTCCTCCCATGGCTCTGTCACAGCTTCCCTCACATGAAGACAATGTGTAATAACCACAGGGAGCCTTAACTGCATTTGTTTTTAATTTCTATTTAACATGAAGCACAGTCTTACAATCATCCCTCCTTAACCAATCTCATAGATATGGATTTTGTCAGATTAAAAGTATGCAGATCTGTAAATCTGTGATCCACCAGTACTCCCGACTGACTTCACAGCTACAAATCAAACTTGAAAACACCAAAGAGGTATGGGGGGAAGGCACTGCCAAATGTGATTTCTAACAAGACAGACCATGTTTATTTACTGCATCTACTGTTTCCTTGCTCTTTGGGGCCACCAGAAGAGTTATCCCAGAACTTTTTAGCCAACAGGAGAAGCAGACACTCTTTGCTGTGCCCCTCTGAAACAGAACTTCCCAACCCAGCAGCACTCAGCTCCCTATCCCCCTCCCACCTCCATTATCAGTTTTCCCTCCTTTATAGGCATTCTCAGCAGACCCTTTATCAATTTACTAGATTATTTAACTGGTTTTTGTATGCTGTCATGGAATTCTTCCACTTTGTGATAGAGGCCCAGTTCCCAAAAGGCACATTTCCAGGGGAGGGTTGTTAGTACCAGGCACCCTCACTATTTGGGTCAAATATATATAATTATATTATAATATTCTATTACAATTCTGTTTCTACAAAGTACAAAGCTTCCCAGCTGTTGCTTAAGTGTGCATTCCCTTGCTGTGTCTGTGGTCTCTAATACCTTTTCTCCATGCACAGCAGCTTTAGGGACATGCAGCAAATGAAAGGACGCAGATCCAACATATCAAAAGGCAGAGATCTTTGAAAAATAAATGGATCCATTAAGAGGATCAAGGTGCTAAATTTAATATACACACTGCCATATTACCTTTGTGCTTAAACATCCTTCCAGTCATTTTTGCAATTGTTTGGGGCAGTATGTTTTGCAGCTGTTTAAAAACATGCCAGATAGGTGTTCAGCTCTTCTTTTAGGGCAGAAAAAGGGGAATTCCTGGCACAACCTGCACACATTTCATGCCACTTGCAGCTGCTGCACAGCAGAGGGAAGGTGGGCACAGAAAGATGAGCCATAATTATGTCCTACACTGCTGGACAGTGGTAGCACTAAGCAACATACTGGAGGTATTTCAGTCTCAAAAGGCTCCTAGACTGAAACTATTACCTCTACTAGGATGAGTAGTCTGAGAAATAACACCCTGAAGGAGTGTGTAGAGATGATACTGCACAAGAGGTTGTAAAAGGTTCCCTTTAACACTGAGACTAAACTTGCATGAAAAGGATAGCTTCTCAGAAAAAGCTGCTTAATAGTAACTCTTGCTTCTGCCACACATCCATTTACAGAGCTTTTAAAGAAAGCTTGTAGTTTATCACTCCCAGGCATGCTATTTATGTCAGCAGTGGGCAGATACAGCCAGTCCTCTATGCAGCTTGTTAAAAGCTTTTAAAAATACATGAGGAGCCAGGCGGAATAAAGGTCAAGTAAATAACAGGAGTGTATAAAATACGTTGCATTAAACATTTAAACGAGTGTTTTTTCTAGTTTCTTTATTTCATGCAGTTCCTTCATAATACTTTAGGAACAAATTTGCCTGGTGTTCTTCTAGGCAGCACACTGCAGATGAGCCAAGAGTGCCTAAGCAGAATGTGCACAGAGGAAACCCTGGTGATCTGTCAATTCTTCTCTTACCCAGCATTTGTCATCTCATGGTAACACAGAGCTGCATCACAGCACTGCCACACACAAAGGCTGACACTTTACCTATTAAGCGACACCAAAAAATAAGGCAAAACAAGTGCTTTGCAACCAGAAAGGGAATTTTCAGAGGCCAAGGGTAAAACACAGTTTGATTTCTCTTCATTTCTGGCTTTATCGTATTGTTTACACTTTACAATTCCCATTAAAACACTCAATGGCAAATAAGGAAATCTTGAGCAAATAGGCCTTCAAATTCAACCACTGGGGTTTATTATTGTTTCCTCTTGTCACTATGTAACATCACTGAGTCATGGTGACCATCTTGTCAGTTATTCCACAAAAATACTAATATTTTCAAGGTAAAAAACACTTCCATTCAAATTCTATGGGGAAAAAAGCCAATTGTAATCTGAAAATTTCGACTTTCTTAATATCACCTCATGATCTGAGTATCACAAATTTTGGTTATTTCCTGTGTGTATCAAATTCAGGCTCACAGTACCCACCATGGACAGAAATCTAACACTGCACCAGGAAAACAAGTTGGGAACAGGAAGAAGTTATCAACTTGTGGCTCCATGGTTTAACCTTATTCATGGCAGTGTGCATTTGAGGATCAGGCATTATGTTTAAGTGGATGCTTCAATGTGGCAGTTGGAAGAGAAGGAAAATTGTGTAAAAATTGCATAACCAAATTTCTGAAAAGTCTGTCATAAAATGTAACTTATCTTTAGCCTGTCATCATCTTTTTCAGGTAGGTTATTTTGCTTTTCCAGATCTATATTTCCGTATAGCAACTCTGACATCTAAGTTTAATTACCTCAGCCAAAGGCCTGTGCCACTGGATAATCAGCTACAGCTGCATTCAATCTAACTTCCTTGTTGGGTTTTGAAGTTATGAACATTATTGTCACAAAAAGGGAAAATGTCCAAAATCTACCATACAGGCCTCAAATGTTCAATACCCATGAGTTTCCCAAAATTATCTTTCTTGCAAGTAGCAAAACCAGAAAATATAATTTAATTGAGCCCTGACTGAGCCCTCCAAAAATGACTAAAATCACCCAGTTTTGGGCCAAGCTCTTGAAATGTATTTAATTATACTTCTGGCATACCTTAAAAGTGTATTTGAATAATATTTTGTATATTTATACCAGGATTTCAGAATTTCAGCAGATAATAATTACAGTACTGAAGAATGAAGTGGTCAGGTTAAACCTATCCATAAGTGTGGATGGAAGCAGGGCCCCAAATCCTCTTTCATTATTTGGACATTCAGGTGACTGAGTCTCACTGAAAATTCGGTGGGACCCAGATTCCTTACAGTGTCCAAATATGCAGCAGTTGCTTCTGGGAAAGAATGGAGGAGGAAAGTTATTGTTAATATTTTTTAGAAGTTAGAAACAACAACAAACAAACAAAAACCAACCAAACAAAAAAATTACTCCAAGTTCTTTTCACCAGAGAAATTGCAGTGAAACCAAGAGAAGCAAACTGCTTGATGTAGTTATGGGTGATACATCATGATTCTGTCATGGATAACACACTCACTGTGTGTGATGGCTGCTTCCAGATGTGCTGACATCAGTTGCTCACTGCAACAGAATTTCGTAAAGGGACCAAATTTTTCTCTTTGTGAAGACAAACTGCCTTTAATTTTCTTTTCCCAATCTGAAAGGTCACAGGGATCACCATTAGGGATACATTAACTGTGTTAGCTCAAACCAGTCTCCCTGAGTTTCTGTCAAGACTGTAATTAGAACTGGAACTTTTGCTGGATGTTTAACCTTGGTTTTCCTTCTCTACTCCTTTTTTTCTGTTCTGCTTCTTCATGGAGGCAAAGCCTGTGGGTGTGCAAGAGAAAAGCAAGATGCAGCCTCATGACACACACACAGCTTGGACAGGGACTTGTTCAGGTTACCACTGAGTTGTCCCAGCTCCCTGCCCAGCCCTCTTGGTGGAAGTTGCTTCTAGATAAAGTCAGCAGAAAGGAACGAGTTGCTTCTGAAAAGAGCTTGGTATCCTCATATCTGGTACTGGCTTCTGACAAAATATTGAAATCTGCCCAGAAATTGCCTTGCTAAAAGTGCAGGTTCCTTTACTGGAAAGCTGGTAACCTCTGGCAGTGAGACTGGAGATAAAGCAGGATTACATCTTAAACCTCAGCACTAAGATTTACCAGAGATAATCAGTCATTTTCCTTTCTTTTCCTCTTTTTTTTTTCCTGCACTGAATTGGGAAAAAAGAGGATCGCTAGTTTTATGCCAATAAATCCCATTCTTGTGTAGCACAGCTGGATTAAATGCTCTTTGAGCTTTATGATCTGGAATTACTGTCTCCTAGCTATAGAATATATGTCTTGATAATTATTCCACAAATTTCATAAGCCTCCATCTAGCTGGGCCTCCAACCAGAATGGGACTTATAACCTCATCTGAGAAAAGGGATTATGACTACATCCTCCCCTGCCATCTCAGGGAAGTTGTTCCCTGAGGACTCACAAGACAAGGGCTCACAGATGCTTAATTTCATGAAAGTACTAAGTCACAGTGACACGAGTGCCAAAAGGAAGAATTACACCTGGTTTTTTAGCTGCCTGCAGAGTATTTTTGAAAACAGTTCCCTCCTAATTACCAAAGGGGGATCCACAGAACAATGTCAGGTTGCAAAGTCTTCCTTCACTGTCACAGGGCTCTCCCTGCCCTACCTACCCCTGCAGGCAATGGCCAGCTCCTGGAGGCTCATTAACTCATTCCCAGGTGATGCTTGCCTGAATTATTTCTCAAAAAGTAGAAATAAAGCCCTTTCTGTGACTGTGTTCATCTAAGATGGTTACCCATAAATTTCTGGAGAGCCATGAAAACACTCTGCAGGGACAAAGTAATTGCTGATGATTCAGTCAGAAAAGCGACAGTAAAGGTTAATTTCCTAGAAAAGGATATTTCTCTAATTGAGATGCAGTATGAGGAAACTAAGGTCAGAATTCTACACTTTCAGAATTGAATCAGACAACTTTTGAGAAAGGCCAATATAAACCGAAACCTATGTATTAAAATTTTTTAGAAATAAAAGAATTCAAAGACAAGTATCCCTTTTCTACAGCAGGTGTAACAAAAGACACTGGTGTATGGGGGTGGAAAAGGACTTCTTTAGTAAGAACCTTGGGACCTTCATGAATAAACATAAAACCTTTTAAAAGGAGCTCTCTGCAATATCCACCCAGAGGTTAAGACCCATTTAACAATTAAATAGCAAGGAAAAAAAAGAATCCAATTCTTCTTTTCATCTGAACAACCTGTCACATTCAGCAGCAAGCAATAATTTGGCCTGCAGCCTATTTCCCTTTTGCACTCTTTTTTCTCTTTCTCTTCCTCTCTTTTTCTCTTTTCCTTTAATTATTTTCTCCCTTTTCCATTAACCCGTCTAATTTCTCTTTTCCTTTCACCCTGCCCCTGTATCCAAAGCCCACTTGCCTATGTAGTAGGTCAGGAACAAACATGCCAAGTGTGCAATTTACTAATAAAATCCTCTGTCTCTTTGCAAACCCTCTGAATTTTGTCCTTCCTTTTGACCAGCGAGCATTTTCAAATCTTAAATGCTTAACCTTAAACCAATACCTGTGACAAGGCCAGAGTGACCTGCAAAAATCCACGTACAGCTCTTACATTTCTGAGAAACCACTGGAAAACTTGTCAAGAGCTGACAAGCCAGCAGCTTCTGACATTCCCCAAATGAGACAACTGACAAAGGAAAGAGTGGGAAGCAAAAAGCTGCACTGGAAATGCTGGAGAGGGAGATGAGCAGGACTGTTCAGAGCTGCACAAGAGCTCTGCAGTGAGGTGGCCCAACAAGCTCCTCTGGGCTGCCAGGCTCTCAGCACCTGAGAAACCATTCTGGCTCTGCAGAAAACCTGGGGATGGCTCTTGGCTCCTTGAACCCATCCCAAGGAAAGTTTCAGGAGGCAGAGGAGATTAAACGAGCAATATGCAAAGAACAGTGCCCAGGGTCTGTGTTGGATCCCAGGAATCTGGAGTTTTTCAGCTTTCTGTGCTTTCAGGCACAGACCCCCTGGACGGCACTGCTTTTGACCTGAAGCCTTGGAGATGGCTTCTAAATATGGGTGGTGAAGTAAAAATCACGAGTGTGTAGTGAATTAGAAGTGTGTGCCTTCACAGGGTGATGGGCTTTAAATTTAAAGTTTTTTATAGTATAGTAATAAGGATAGGACAAAATAGAGGTTTTTGAGCATTGTCTCTTTCTTTGTTCATCTTTCTTCTTTCTTCTTCATGGTTTTCAGGTAGTACTTTCTGGTTAGTCATTTAATGTCACTCTAAGGGTCATGAAAATCTAGTTATTGGGTCAAAAGTATAAATAATATAGGTGTTAATTCTCTATTAAACTGTTTAGCCTTAAAAAACCTTGTAGCAGTTACATCTAAAACCATTTTTCCTCGCTTCTAGCAAGTAGCTAGAAGTGCTGTCCTACTCTCTGTACTTTCTAATAAGGTATAATAAACATCCAAGCCCAAACACGAGAAAAACTGTTTCAATCGTGTTTCTGTTAATCCTAGCTCTAAAAGAAAACAGTCAAGACTAATGACAAACCACTAATTAAGTAGTGCAAAGCCCCCACACTGCTAACAACAGGTTTGTATTTTGTGAACCTCAGAGGAAGCAGCAGGAGAAATGCTGCACGTCCCAGGCCATCTACTTCTCTTTACTTTTTTGTGTCTGAGCTGTCACATTCCAAGGGTGTGTAACATCCCTGTGACCTCTTTCCTCCATGGAAATATTTAATTTAAAGTCCACTGTCCATGGAACATTAGGATTGCAGCCAAAATCTTATGGGATTACAGCTTCTTCAAAGAGAATTGATAATTCCCCAAGGAGAGGTACTGACCAGAACTGTAACTATGTGCATCCCTTATTCACATTAAACCATAATTGCTAAAAATACAAGAAACACCACACTGATACTGACACCTTTAACCAGTTCATGACTCAAAATCAAAAATCTGCTGGCAAGGATAAATTCCAAACCAGTGGCACTGGAAGCAGACACCAATGCTCTTCGCTGTCCTTCCCTACACATACATTTGAATTTTGAATACTACTTCTTCCTGCCCAGCACACAAAATGCTGCAGAATAATGGAAAAATATTGAAGAATGGTTAGATAGGGCTATAAGGCAGCAGACAAAGTAATGGTGACCTGTGGTGACTGGGAAAGTAAAAAAATATTCAAATAAGGAATTGAAAACTTCAGTAATATGGACGAAGTGAGAGATTTAGGTTAATTAAAGCCTAAGAAACCCCAGCATTGATAGTCTCCATTAAATTTCCAGAACTTTGATCATAATCAAATATCTGGAACCAAAGACATGGGCTTCTTATGTGAATCCTAGCAAAAAAACCCCTTTTTTTTGATGTTGTCTTTTATATGAACATATAAACACTGCTACTTATATCACCATTTAAAATATTTATTTTTAATAAATTTATTAGCTTGAAATGCCTATATACACTCCCAGCTTCATTGACTAAAGTGAAATATTGCATCCATGTCTAGTTGCTACGCATAACCTCCATTAAATATAGTGAAGGCTTTTAGTATGAAGTAATATTTGCTGCTTAATAAAAGTGAAGTTGGCCAGTGATAATTTATGTTCTTTGTAAGCAAGGAATGCCACAGAAAGAAATGCTTTGATGTGGCTCAAATGAGAAAAAAGGAACAGACTTCAAGTCAATTATATCAGCAGCTTCATTAAGGGGCACTAGAGAAATTGTGGACATCATTAATTAAGTTTATTTATACCTCCCTCCTTCTTTCCCTCTCTTCTTCCCCCTCCTGCCACCTCCATCCCCCAAACACTCCTATATCACACCAACATTCTGTGTAGAATTAAAAAATAACACTTCATCCCTGGCCAGAAAAGGAAAAGTAATTTTCCTGCTCATCTTTGCTATCACAGTTTTGCTGTTATCACTTTGCAGTAAGGTGCTGGGCTTCCATCAGCTCGGCCAGCAGAGATATCCAATCTCCCCAGTAAAAAGCGAAAAATTGGAGCAGCAAGTACAGGCAAGTACAATTCGTGCAAGAGATTGGCATCCTACTCTTTTTTTTGGTTTTCCCGTGTTCAGATCCAAGGTTTTAATTGGGGCCTGTCTCTGTTCCTCGGTCTCGAGGGGTTTTCCATCCATGTGCTGCCTCCCTCCTTGTCCCTTTTCTGAGGGACAGCTGCTGTGGGACAGGATGCAACAACTCTCTGGATGTTCACGAGGGTGGAGCCCCTCACCATCCTCTTTTGGGTCAAGTTCTGACACTCCCTGAAGGGCTGCACCCAGAGGGGACCCAGAAGGTGAATCTCTGATTGTGAAGATGGGACCTGCATTCAGGAGCACCCTGGAAAAAGCTTGGAGATCACACATCCTTTAATAATGCTGAAATAGCAGCATCATTTTCTGAGGCTGAGGGAATTTTCTCTCTGTGCTGGTCGAAAGTGATGCTAAGCTCAGGGAGACACCTTACTTCAGATTTGTTTTTAGTGTTTTTAAGGGCACACTGCTCACCACTCCACCACAAATGCTGTCCTTCACTGACATCACTGCCTTGTGCTTTGCTTAGAAACACCTGGTGTTTCATTGGAATGACCAAATGGCTCAAAATCACAATTTTTATTAAAAAATGTTGCTGAATGGCTCTTTCTTTGGACTGTGCACGTGGATGCTGGAGGCAGCTGTTCCATTTGCATTTTCCCTCTCAGCTGACCCACTTGAGCTAAGCAGCACCACATTAAACTAACTAACAGGAGCCTTGAACCTCAGCACAGGCAAAAGGGAGCACCTAATCCTCAGGAGAAGCAAATTCACTTTTATTCAGGAGCAATTCTCAAGGAAGGGTCCGGAGTGAAGT
This sequence comes from Rhabdornis inornatus, assembly GCA_013397075.1. Classification (NCBI taxonomy): domain Eukaryota; kingdom Metazoa; phylum Chordata; class Aves; order Passeriformes; family Rhabdornithidae; genus Rhabdornis; species Rhabdornis inornatus. Next base: position 86,434 of record VWZS01001606.1, on the reverse strand, counting down.
GTCCAGTGCTGCCTGAGGGCTGGTTTCCAAAGGAACAGGAAAGTTTTCTCAGCAGTCCCTGATGCTTGAGCACCTGGAACATCACACGAGCACTGACTGCCTGCACTTGTCATCAACAGCAACTAAAGTGTGGGTGTGACTCCAGGTCACACCAATCCAAGCTCCAGGACTGTTTGAACCATGAACATTTCTTTGCCTTCAACCAGAGTTGGGATTGAAGCACAAGAGACAGGATTTTCATGCTTGGACTCAGCTGTTTATTAATTCTTATCTATAGTACAGAGTTCTGCAGCACTTCTAGCTAACAAGCTAAAAGTGAGAAAAATGTTGGTCGACCTAGCATGTTACAAGATCTTTTAAAGGCTAACTATCCAATTAAAAGCTAACATCTGTATTATTTATACTTTTGACCCAATAATCAAACACCTGTGACCTGCCTGCGGGATTTTCTATCCATCCAAAAAAACTACAACTAAAACTAAGAAGAAGGAACAAGAAGGAAGAACAGCCAATGCCTAAGAACCTCCCTCTTGTCCCATACCTATTACTATATTCCAAAGCCTAAAGTTCCAAACCCTTCACCATGTGATATTACACACTTCTACCCAAACTACACACCAGTGATTCCAACTCCATCACTCAAACTTTGAAGCCCTATCCAAGGCCTCAAGCCAAAAGCAGTGCCCTTTTGATAGTCAGTGCAAGAAAGCACAGAAAGTTCAAAAGTCCCAGGCTTCAGGGTTCCAACACAGGGCTGAAATATGGAGGTCAAAAAAGGATCCTGCTGCTGCCTGCCATTGAAGTGCCTGAGTTTCCATTCCACCAATACTTGGCAGTACAGAGAGCTCGTGCAAACACAGCATCTCTTGCATCCTTTTTTCCGCTGGGATTATGTAATTTCTCTAGGTTGAGGCTGCAATATTTAGGTATTAAGCTGATATTTTGGAAAGTTTCAACAATTAACCCTGTCTGGTCAGTGCTGGCAGGGAGTCACCAACTTCAGTAAGAGCAAAGATGAGCTAGCAGTACATTTAAATAAAATTCACAATACTTTTATTTCAATTAATTTCTGACAACATCTCCCTGCAATCAGAATATTTTAAGGTTGATGCAGCACATGTTTTTTATTTCAGGGGCTTTTTCTCACAGAGACAACCAAAATGGGAGACTGAGAAAGCTCCACCTGAGTCTGTTAATCCATGGAGGGACAAATTCTGTCCAGACTTCATATTAAATATTAAAATATTGAGACATGTGCTAGCATGAGAGAGTAGAAAAATATTCATGCTTTTTTTCTTACAGCAATATTTATACCAAGTATACACTGATTGTATGTCTTTGCACTTTGCGCAGTGTCCTTAGCACAAACAAATCTGCTAAGAAATCTTCTAAGGAATGTTTTTCAGCAGAAAGTGTCCAATTGTTAAAGCCAAGGCTTTTTAGAAAGGAGCAGACATGAACAAAAACATCTTGAAAATACATCTTCATATTAAAATTTTAATAATACCTTGTTTAAACATTTTTCTAATTAATCTTTTTTTATTTTGTTTCCAAATTTCAGCACCTCTGACTTGTTTATGGATTAAGAATGGGCAAAATGTGTGAATGGCTGTTAAATAACTTAGATTTGAAAATAAAACTTTGGATATTAGTAATGAAGCCAGAGCATAAGCAAACAACTTTTGGGATTGGTGAGAAAAAGGATTAGAGGTGGGAATCAGGCAGAAATCTGCCCTCGTGTAACCTGTGCTCAACCAGTCATTGAGACTGCAGAATCCCAACTGGGGAGGCTGTTCATTTTTATGCCTTAAACAGCTTTTTTTTTTGGTGAAAATGTTCTACCTGATACAAAGGATATCAACTTTTTGCTCAAAAAGGCTGCATTTTTTACGGTTTTTTATCAATTTAAGGAAAGTCTTTTTTCTTTTAGGTCTTTCTATGTGTTCATTTGTCACTGTTTGCCTGTGAAACACCTCATGAAGTCCATTTATTGAGGAAAGGCTGTGTACTCTTTTCATCCCTGCTAGCTTAAGAAAGAAGAAAAAAGGCAAGAAAAAAGAGGGGGAAAAAAAGGCAACACCTTCCCATATATTCCACCAGGAAACTCATCTAGAAACTCCCAGGAGATGCACGTTTGGCCTCACCAGGAGCAGGATAGAAATAGCAGTAACAGTGTCTTTGACGTGCTGCAACTTTTGTGCCACCAACATAAAAGCTCTGCAGTGCAATTTCCTATTTTTGCATTGTATTTTCCTCCCAAAGAATTCCGCGCCTCTGGAATCTGGGTTGGAGGGTGGCACCCTCCGAGTGCAGAACATGCTGGATAATAGGAGGAGGAGGAGGAGGAGGAAGAGGAGGAGGTGCCCACCAACCCTTCCTTTCCTGTCCTGACACAGAGGGAGCCCAGCTCTGAATGCTAAATGACTCCACAGTATAATTAGGGCTTCGGGTTTTAGTTCCAGTTTGCACAATTAACTCCTCAGCAGCCTCAGGGGATGATTCAGGTGTAAATCAGAGATGCCCTGTCCCATTTTAGGGTGTCCCAGAATTCTGCAAAAGGCTGCCAGACCTTGGAAGGAGCTGTAGAAGACACAAGTCTTTCTGGAGCTGCAGTAGGAGGCCAGGTGCACCAAAAATTGAAATATCAATGTATGGCTGGGCACAATAATCCCTCTTCTCTATTTAAAAAGGCAGACTAATGAATCCATTGAAATAAATTGATTTTCCTGGATAGTCAGGCTGTTTTCTGCTACCTGTTCCTGGCCATGCTTTGGCAACTAAATTTTCATCCAGACTTCCTGCAGCACTTTTGGGAATTACTGCATGCGTGGGGTAGGGGGACAAAGGATAAAGCTGCAGATTTTTGGATCTCTCACAATAGTAATAATGATAATATAATAACTACAGATATTAATTATAGCATCATTTTTATACAGTAGCTAATGCCACAGTACAAGTAAATGAAATGTCAATATTTTCCAAACCATCAGATAATGCCCCCCAAAATCAAAAATACACATCTGCCCCTTCAGCTTTTTGGAGAGATGTGCAAGCACAGGCTCAGCACTAATCTCAGTGTCCTCATCCCTGCAATACCTGCCATTCCTTACTCCACACATTCCCTAATAATAATGAATTCCCTAAGAATAATGAGGCCCATCATCTTTTGATGAGCCTGTGGGAGTTGATATTCCCAAAATACAAGATTACACTATCACATAATCACTACTAGTTAATACTGCTCTGAGAAGGCTATTTCTGTGAAAGCTGCTGGGAATACAATGGCAACATGGGGAAGTCAATACAAGGCAGCATCACTCTGATTCTGCAGGGAATCAAAAAGACAGTTAGAAACATTAAATAGTTATAAACCTGCTTTTATGAGCATTTATAAACCCACAGAGCTGGACTAGGAACAAGAGCCAAGACAAAAAATGTCTCATCTTACCACATGTGCCACAAAACCACCTACTGTCAAAGAGACTCCATTTGGGCGAGGATTGGCATCTGTGGACAAATTGGGCATTCCAGCAGTATTAGAAAATACAACTGAGTATCTTCTAGCACCACAGAAATGAAAGCAACACTGTTTCTTGCTGAGAAAAGAGGTGGCTAGCAACAGACATGGAGAAATTGCAAAGAATCAAAAAGTACTCCTCCTTTATTGAATTATCATAGTTATTTTTCTAACACCAGGAAAACACAATCAATAAGCAGCTTTAGAGACCACTTGAAGAGGTAAAAATGTGCTTCAAGTTCTCCTGGTAAGATTTTATTCAGCTTGTCATATACCATTACTGACCCAGGCTGATCTGCAGACAAACAGAGATGGAAAAAGATGCAAACACAGAATCCTGCAAGCTTCCACTGGGAGAAGGAAGAGGATTCAGAGTTCACTGTGCTAATGCATTATGGAAAACAACTAAGCATGTTTAATTAAATCTTCATGAACTGCCAAGCTCGTAGGGTTTTGATATAATCTTCTGGTAAGAAGTTTAGGGAGAGTTTGTTTCTACTGCTTATAGCCAGAGAGAAATTCAACAGCCAAAACAGACCCTCCAACTGCCCTGAACCTCTTGCAAATCCATTTCACTTTGATGAAAGGTTGATATTTATTTGGTAGGTTTTGTGGCTTTGCAGAGACCCACGTGGTACAACATCTGTGTATGGAGGAGGTGGAAATGTTTGCATGGCAGCAGAGTTGTAAGATTAATTTTAGACTGAGCAGCCCTGAGGGAAGGATGTGTTGAGCCCAGAGGGGAGAAAGAGGAACAAAGAATTTTGGTTTTCTGTTATCCCATAAGTTGTTGCTCCACCTGAGCTCAATGAAAACAGATGCTTACAAAGCATGGAAAGTGGGAAGAGGGTTTGGGAGGGATTGGAGAGCAGCAAGGCAGCAGAAGGTCTTGCTGCAGTTTCCAGCACTGCTGTCAGCTCTGGTCCCAGCCACAAACACAGGTTATCATCATAGCTGGACCCCTTTTTGGAGGGATGGATAAGGGAGATCCATCCTTCTCAACAGGGTGATTCCTTAGTATTTGGTGTACAGGGTCAAGGCTGGCCTCTTCAGTGCTTCAGACAGGCTCATTCAAGTAGAAAATAACAGGTGGGGGGGAGATGGATGTGGGACAGTTTTCACTGAAATCTCTGTGCCCTGTAGCCCAGCACAGATCTCTCTTCCACTCTCTGTCCCTGAGTTTGTGGCCTACCCATGGGTGGTTATACAGGGAAGCATAAAGTGAAAGAACCATCCTGAGTGTCCCATGTTCAGGCAGCTTGCAGCTATGAATTCTGGAAAATCAGGGGGAAAAAAATTGGACCTCCCTGCAGGACTCACATCTGTGATGTCAAGCAGCCCCCTCCAATTTCTTCCACAGGGGAAAGGGATCAGGGCAGGAATCACAGGCAGCCTTTGAGCCTAATAACATTAAAGCAGCAGAAACACAGATTATGAACCAGGAAAAATGGTGTATTCTTGCCTGTTCTCTCAAACTCTGCACAACAGAGTCAAATGATTTGTTGAAGTTTTGTAGAGATTCAGTTTCAGTGGAATGCTGTTATTTTAAAACAGCAAAACACAATCTACTATGAGTTCCAATGCGTTTCAGAAGCCTGCTGAATAACAGATCTAATAGAACAGATTGTGTCTAACACATGGAAGCGAAACTACAAGCACAACTAAATCCTACCAGAATTTAAGATCAGCTTTGATACAGTCTTAGTCTCATCTGTTTATATATTTATGCAAATCCAGAAAATATTTTTTTAAAATTTTTAAACCATTGATAAAACTGTACATTTCTTGTTAATTTTTAACCTTTTTTTGTTTTGTTTTGTTTTTTTTTCTTTTGAGATGGGAGGTGTCTTAAATTTCTTCAGTACTTACATGTGTAGAAGGCACGGGGCTTTGAGGATCTTGGTTTTTCTCAAGTCTTTGAATGAAACATCTGAGAAAGCTATCGTCTTAATCTCACAGCAGAACCTTAGATTACTCTAAATCTCTGCAATCTTGAGTTACTTGATAGATCAGGCAATTTGGAAATTTTAAACTTAATGTCATAAACTTCTATAGCCCTGGGATATTCTTTCATATTTTGGCTGGCACTTGCTTGAAAGAAATCTACCTTTCTGCTTTCCAATTTAAAGAAATCAACTTTCCAATTTAAAGGTTGAATTATAAAATCCTTTTCCCAAATACACACAAAATCCCCCCCCAATAATTCTTAGCACTCTGCAGTCATTCTCTTGAAGAAGTGTAATGACTTATTGTTCTTACTTTATCTATAGACTCAGCACCTGACTTGGCCAAGGGCATTAGTAAGAAACATTTGAAGAAATCTGAAATTTCAAAGTGTTCATCCCCCTAAAGGCCAGCTTTTCTTCTCTGTCTATAGAAACAAGTTAGTGCAAAGTGTTCCACTTTAAGATACATTTATATTTTATTGCTTGTAATTTTATTGCCCATGGCTCGCCTCTGAAGTAGAGGAAATATTGCTTTCCAGGTAATTTCATTTCTAATGCTGACTATAAAAGGGCCATGACAAAGATTGTGCTGGGGAAATGTTCTGCTAAAAGCCAATGTCATTTAGAAAAGATCAAGTGCTTCAGGTGAAACTTAAAAGAAATAGGACTTAAGAGTCAGACTAGTTCATGTAGAACATTATTTTTAAAATTATCTGTACAGCAACTCTTGAAATGTGGCAGAGTAGCTGTAAAGGTCACTGATTTCATCATGTTGAACTATTTAGGAGACAACTCTTCTGAACAAAGCACACACATTAATTTAAGGCCACTTTTTTACCCTCAAAAAGGTTTCCATGCTGCAGGAAAGCAAAGAACAAGGAACCAAGGCATGCAGGATGATTTCCAAACCCATCAGTGTGGTGGGAACTGAGGACCAAGTTCCTCTTTCCAGTAAGTTAGAGATTGTGATGCCAGGGAAATACATCCCAAAGGTGCACAGACAGGCTCTCCTGCCTCAGCCAAGCCAGTGAGACATCCCTCCATGACCACTGGAAATCGCAGCTGGAGGCAAAGACGGAGGATCCAGCTCTTCTTTGCAGCAAATCCTCTCACTGAACCCTTGGAATGCCCGTTTCTGAAGCTGCTGTTGAATGCAGGGCTGTTGGATGGCACTGAATTATGCTCCTGCTACGAGACAGGAGCTCCCTCATTTGTTTTGTGGGCAAGGGGAGGGAGATAACAGTGATGTATGGGTAGGACTTAAATAAAGGAGATAAAAAGACAATGAACTGGGAACCAGCCAGATGAGAAAATGCAGGAAGGAGGAACGGCTCTTTCCAAGTAATTAATTGGTGTAATTGCTGTCTCCCAGCACAAACTCTCCCAGGTCAGTTTTATTACAAAACTAGTACAATTTAACACCTTTGAGAAAACAGTTTTCTTCAGGGAAGAAGGCTTATTTATAGGGGAAGGAATATCAACTAATTATAAATTATTTTAACCAACGTGTATCAGTGCACTTAGGAGAACTCTCAATATCCCAGAAAGTGAAATGGTGGGATGTATTCACTGCTGTGTTCCAGCTGCTTTGCCTTTCTCTGGCTGTACTCAGAGGCTGTAAAACAGCCTTAGCCTGGGCTGGTGTGAGTTTACAGCTCTCATGCATCACCAAGGCTGCACAAAACAAGAGAACGCTGTTAAATTCGGTATATTTGCTTTAAAGCATAATAAAAGGAATGGGGAAATGATAACACTATGAGACTGAAGCAAAGCTTTAAGGAAGGGGAGACAAGGACAATAATCAGGCTTTGCTTCAAGGTCAACTTGTTAAAGGAAGTATCAGAGTGGAGTTTTCTTCCCTCTACCATTCCAGTGGCTTAAAAACACTGGGGATGTATGGGAACCAAATGCTGTGGCCACATCAATGTGGATGAGATGTTTTGTCCTCCTACTTTGTCCCATTTTGTCAGAAATACCAGTCTAAGGGCCAGCTGGCCTTGTACCTCCCTGGCACTTATTTCAGAGTCATATAAACAGAACAACTCTACAGGTCTGTGTCCACTCTTCAAGAATTCTTTTAGAAACATTACATTCAGTACCTCTGTAATAGGTTACTGGTAAATAGGTGCTTATCTCTGAGTCCTCTCTCAGTCAGGACCAGAACTCATTAAACCTTCATGCCAAAACCTGTGCTCTAAGCTCATACCAAGGGTATCAGAGATTAATTCTCCCCCTCCTTTATTTTTACAGCTTACTAACAAATTTCAAAGGTAGGAAAGCAGATGCTTGAAAACACTCTAAAAAGCAACAGCAAAAAACCCTCAAAACATATCTGCAGCTACAGAAAACATTGGTATCTTTCTGATACAAAATTATTGAGGAAAACCCTCCCTGTATTATTACCACAGATCACACACAAAGAAAGAGAAGAATTTAGGCTGAGTTGCACCTCTCAAAGGGAAGATCTTAACCATTGAATTGAACTTTTCTTGCTGTAACACAATCCTATCAATTTGTAAGTGTTCAGTGCCAGTCAATATTATGATCCATACATGTGGGAGAAGAAAATCTGGCTGCTGTGATAGTTTCCTGCCAGCAGGTAAATGTTAAATTCTGTCACATGTCCCATGAGCAGCAGCATGTTTCTGACAAAACTGATGCAGGCAGAAAAAAGGCTGGTGAATGATTAAAAAAGACCTCAAAGGACACCAAAGCCAATGGTCAGCCTAACACCACCACCATGTTCACCACTAAATTTGGCCTCAAGAGCCACATCCACATGTTTTTTGAACACTTCAGTAATGGTGCCTCAACCACTTCGCTTTTCCAGTGCTTGGCTGCCCTTTCAGTGAAAAAATTTTCTATAATATCCAAATCAACCTCCCCTGGCACAGCTTGAGTCCATTNACCTCCCCTGGCACAGCTTGAGTCCATTTCATCCCGTCCCTGTTCCCTGGGAGCAGAGCCTGACCCCCCCCAGCTGTCCCCTCCTGTCAGGGAGTTGTGCAGAGCCAGAAGGTTCCCCCTGAGCCTCCTTTTCTCCAGGCTGAGCCCCTTTCCCAGCTCCCTCAGCCCCTCCTGCTGCTCCAGCCCCTTCCCCAGCTCCGTTCCCTTCCCTGGACACGCTCCAGCCCCTCAGTGTCTTTCTTGTGCTGAGGTTCCCAGCAGTGCCCCAGGATGTGAGGTGTGGCCCCAGCAGTGCCAGCACAGGGGACAGTCCCTGCCCTGGCCCTGCTGCCACCCCATGGCTGGCACAGCCCAGGGGCCATTGGCCTCTTGCCCCCCTGGGCACACCTGGGCTCATGTCCAGATGTTGCCAACCAGTAAACAACTGGTTCATGTATTTTACCTCTGCTAATTCAATCTGGCTGAATTAGGTAGGACTGTGTTAACTGTTAGCAATAAGTACTGATGGGCTGCAGCTCTTCAAAAAACTTCTCTGCCATTTGTTTCAGGCATGAGAATTGAAATGTGTTTGATTCCTCACTCAAACCCCACCGTTTAATAGAAGAAGGAATGAAAAATAGGGCAGTCAACACTAAAGGGGAGGGTTCTCACCTTGAGATTTCGTGTTGAATAATACTTGGTTCCCCCCAGTGCCTCAGCTTCATAAAAAACCTAACAAAGAGCCTTCGCTGATTCTGTCACTCACCCTAAAATATCCTGGCCTCCTGCAGGTTTGGAGAGCAGGTGAGTATTTTACAAACATGTGTTTTATGTCAGACAATATTTGAGCTAGCACAGGCTGTCGGTATCAGGCAGATGAAAAGATTTACCTTTGCAGGCAACAAGGAATAAAGCTTGTTCTTTTTAATTGGCAAAGTGTGCAATAAAATAGCAACATGGCTTTGGGAACAGTAAATCTTTTGACAACACTGTTTTTGTATGGAAAAGGACTGAGATGGGCTTTAATGCATGAGGCTGTCAGCTTTTTGTTCTATCAAGAACTGCCTTACCATTCTCAAAAAGCCCCTACCTGCTTGTCTTTCATAAGATGCACAAAGAAAAAAGTGTTTCTGAGAAATTAATTCATATCTAAGTTTCAAAAACCTTTCACTGAGGATTTTCTGTGGTCCAAGGTAGAACCTGTGCTTGAACTATGAGTAGGAGAGGACTAGCTCTCCTGGCTCAAGAATATAATGTCTGAAGGCAGTTGTGTTTCCATCTTTTTGTTGTTTGGTTTCCATCTTTTTGTGGGGTGAGGCAGGGGGAGTTTTAAGCCAGCTCACTCAATAATTATTGTAGCTAAAAACATATATATACTTTCATTACTTGCAGAAAAGAAGCTTTAAGGTAGCTTTTTTTTTTTTTTTTACTCTGGACTTTTTGGTACCATCCATCCACTTGGGCACAATGTGGGAGACTTCTGCAGTCCTTGACTGTCTGGCCACACATGAAATCACACTTCCTAAACTGGAAAAATCAAGATGATGCACTGCTTTCTGAGACCAGAATCCCAGCCTCAGGAGCAACATCAGAGCTGCCAGAGTCCACTGTAATTTCCAAATTATTTTCAACAACTGCCTCAATGTCACATCACTGGACATTTTAAAGAGTGTTCATAAAATTTCAAAATCTTCAGCTTCTGAGAGCTCTGCTACCAGATTGATTTTAAAATTGTAGTTCCTTGAATTGTTGATGTTATTTCAAGAGCATGTCTGAAAGGGTCACTTTGTCACTCCAGAATGTTTTCCTGTATGTTTTCATGCAGGACTGCAAATGTTTAAAAGGTAATTCTACTTCTTGTTTGAAAGCTTCTCTGAAATTCCCAATCCTATTAAGTATTAATTTTTTGACTGTTATTCAATACCTAATTTCTATTTCACTGCTCTTCTACACTTTTTCACAGGTTCAAGCCTTCATCTGTCTGGCCAGTCTTACAGAAATGTCGTAGCTCAAAGGACACATGGTCCAGACTTGAAATGTACATGAAATTTGAGCTCTGAAGCTTTCAAAATTCATGAAATGCTTCCAGATTTTATCCAGGGCCTGCTAATGAAGCCAGAATAAACTTGTATTTGGTATCCCCAGTGCTTGAGACAGACCATATGTACCATGGTCCTATTCCCTTCCAGGATGACTTGACAGAGCAGGGCAGAATTAGCACTTTACTTTTTAGTCCTCTGCTCTGTGTTTGTAGGCAGCTTGAGTCCAGGCACAGCAGCATCTACCAAGCAACAAGACTGGAGCCAATTGTCAAGTTTCCAACATAAGAAGTCACTTGGACCTTTGGAGAAGGTCACTGGCTTAATAATCACAAGTCTGTCTCAAGCTCAGGATACACTTCTTCAAAGCAGAGATTTCCTTCCTTTTCCCAGGATGGACTCACCACACTCACCACAGAAGAGAGCAGTGGCACAGCAATTCCTCAGACTGCCAAGGCAGTTCTCAGTTCCCCAGTTGCCTTCCTTAAGCTCTCTCTGGGCAAAATCCCAACAGGTTTATCTCCAGCAGCAGTAAATCCTGTGGTAACAACACCTTCAGTATTCTCTCAATAATGATCTACAGGCAAATGAAGCTTTGCAAATTCATCAGCCCCAAGTCTGCTTCAGCTCTTGGACGTCACATAAATGGGCACATTGCTTTACTAAACTCAGGATAATCAGCTCTGGTTCCTTGTTCTCACCAATTGTCCTGTCCAGTCACACCAGAGGTCCTTTCTCACCACAGCAAGGACATTTGCTGATGTTTTCCAGGGCAAAATACTCAAAGTGCAATTGAGTAAATGTGGAGCATTCCCCAAGGTGGAGTTTCATTGTGACCTCCCCAAAACTCATGGCTGATCCGATTTCTGACATCAGGGTTGGTGCTTCATGGATAGATGATTGAATTAGAGAGGTACTTTTGTAACAAAAAAACAGTTCAATCTCTCTTCCTGCTAGTTGTTTCAGTACTGATTTTGATCTGCTTTTAGGACTCAATAATTATTTCAGATGGGGCACAGTTTATCTGGTTTGTATTTGTTAGACAATGGTAGATTAATATTTCAGTGGTAAAGGTTTCATCATTAAAGGCTTCATCCAAAGGCCACAGCTCTTTTGTTTCGAACGTATCTAGGCAAAAACGTTCACATCCATAAATAAACTAATATGCAAATGTGCTCTTTTCAGAGAAAGTGGTGCTTCCTTAATATCAATACCTGGAAAGTGAGTCCTATTTAGCTATTTAATTCTTGACCTTTAATCCTTAATATTAGATTTCAATCCACAGAAGGAATACATGATCATTTGCTATTTTGTTTTCAGGTACTTGCTTATCCATTACAGTCAATATTTTTAAGACTTCAACCTGGGATCAGTTTCCTTTGGGATTATAGTTGCACTCAGGCAAAGCCTGACTGACTTTTTACTTGCTTTTCTTGGAATTGTATGCACTGTGTTTCCTTAGCACAGTGAGAGGTAGTTTTGATTGGGTTTTTTGTTGTTGTAAGTTTTGGTTTGGTTTTCTTCCTTGTCTGTGGGGTTTTTTTTCTGTTGTTGTTTTGAGTGGTTTTTGTTTGTTGGAGTTTTTTTGAAACTAGAGTACCCTAAGTTTGTATTTAACTTGGACATGTTGAAATGTAGCAGTGTCATTTACATAAAAATACAAAAAGAAATACAGATTTCAGACTACATGGCCCAGAATCAAATACAAATATATTCCTGTTCACTCTCCCCTCGATTAAGTATTGCTGCAACAACAAAAACCATAACAAAACTGTGATTCCTTATGTGCAAAAATCAAAGGCTGCAGGCCAAACTTGGAGTCCAAGTGCCACAGAAGTTTCTAGTTTATATGAAGTATTCATTCTGTGCTATGAGCAATCAAGCTCAAGACAGGCTCTCTGGTAACAGGCAGCAGCTTTGACTCTGCACAAAGTTGCTCAAACTGATTTTACTGATTTGTTTCCAGCCAACTAACATAAATGGGATGGTCTAACACTGTCAGCACCCACTAGTGGGTCTGGCTCTAACTCTCAATAAAGAAGTTACACTTGATGAAGTCAAAATTTTTTGAAAACCATAGATTTGCACGGGATAGAAAGCAAAACATGTCAAAACTAAATTGTGGATGAGTAAGATTCACAAAAAACCCTATTCGAGATGCAATAATTAAAGCAATCAATGCATTTTGATTAACTTATTACCAGCTTTCACCAGTTGTACAAATGACCTTCTTCTATAAAATCAGAAATGCATTCAGATTAAATTGGGAGCAGATGGAAAGTTGTTTGTGTTACTGACATTTCGGTTCCTGAATACCCTTCAAAAGCGTGTGGTACTGCTACGCTGCAGTGTAATTAGGATAAAGCAACAAATCAGTCTCTCTTCACTCCACTCATACAAAGATTGTCACCCAAAAGGTCAGCCTGGCATACAACAAATATTGACAACAAGGAGTGCATCGCTTTCTAGATGTTATTTTGCAGTGTTCTCAACACATGTAATTGTGACTGAATACAGTTTCATTCAGAAAACAATACTTAGGAAGAAGAGACCTACAGGGATTTTATATGAGACATCAAACTGGAATCAGACTATAAACCTCATGGATCCCAAATTCGTTTCAGCAGGCTTTCAGCTGTGCTTTACAACATGATTTGGACCACAAATAAATCCTGAAGGAAAAGATAGCTATCATGTATTTATGTTTGTGCAAGTTGCTCAAACATAAATAGATCATTCATGGATAGATCATTCAGCCTTTAACAGGCTGAATTTGGATTTTTTACTTTTATTTGATGTTGACCTAGTCTGTTTTCATTGAAATGGTGACTAACATCCTTTTGTTTTAGGAAATTAACATGAACATAACATGTATTGGTTTTAAATGTTCCATTCCTGACACACAGAGGAAGAAAATTGACACATCTTATGGAACTGCTTCTGTTATTTAGAAGGCAAGCCGAGTTTCAAGTGGCATTGAGCACATGGATTTGGATCTAGAGGTCATTTGTTTTAACTGGTCCTTATTTAAAGTGGCTTCAGGCTTTTCCTTTACATCCAGAGTTCTAACTCTGGAAGGGATGTGTATCAGAGGCAGCTGCTGTGTGGATAGTTCTCCCACAAAATTCACGGAAGGGAGCATCCTGAACTCTGTGCCACATTCGGTATAACAGCACTGTTAAAATGATGATTGTGTGCAGGATTTTGCATCGTAATAAACCCACTGAAATATTTTGTATTAATTGTCAAAAGCTTTATAAAAAGGCTAAAATTCAAGGATTTAAAATGTAGAATTGTTTGTTATAGAGACATCTTGGGTGAAAATTCTGTTTACTGTCATACAGTCTCATTTAAGTCCATGCAGTGTCACTTGGACACAATGAGGCAAGTAGGGAAGGTAGAGGCAATGTTAAATTCTGAAAAAAACCTGGCCCTGAAGAATTGAAATGTGGTGTAATCTTCAAAATGCTGCAGTACAAAACAGTTTAAGCAGAATTTTTGATTTAAGAATGTAAGGAAAAAATAGTTCAAATCTTTATTTAAAATATAATTTAGAAAATTGTATAAAATACACTCCATTATAAAAATCTTCTGACCTGTAGTTTTTAAAATCTCTTGATTAATCCCAGAGGATTGTTACTCTTACGTGGGTTTTGAGAGTTCTTTCAGAACCCTTTCATAACATGTTGCTTTAAGATGCATTCTACAACAGAGATAAAGTCACAAAAGGTAAATATTTAATTAAGGGATTGCTCTTCTTGTCCACCCTCTGATAATGTTTATTAAATATATTACTTTGTTTGAGCAGCAGAACAGAGATTTTCCCTAAGGTCCTTTGCATCTATAACGTTGCTTTAAAGGAATACAAACTCCTGCAGAGTTTGCTGTATAAGGAACAGGTACATTAATCAAACTGACAAACCATTTTCAGAGTTATTGTTCCGTGTTGGAATAAATCAGGCATGACTCCATTTTCTTCATGCATTCTTTATTCACACAACTTATTTTATACAGTTTTTACAGACCTTGTGTGCAACTCTAGTTGGTTAGTAATTTTCTTGCCAATTGCTCTATTGGTCAGTAAAAGGTATTTTACTTGCTTACCAAATTTCTTTATTCTTGACTAGTTTACATATTTTGTTCACTGATTCCCATCAGATTTTTTGTTTATTGCAGGTGCAAACGATTCTCTTTCTAGAATAGTTTGTTGTCTTAATTGTTTTCATGCTTAAGATTGTTTTCACATGGGAACTTGCAAGCCACAGCTGCACATAGAAGTGACAAGTTAGCTATTAATTTAGCAGACGGCAAGGCCTGATTTTATAAGGTCTTTCTTTTATAATTTATCTACCTGACTGCAACAGTTCTGCAAAGCAGAATATCAAATTGATAAGAAATATTTGCATATATTAACATCTATTCACATCTGTTATATTCATTACTTCAGCATGCTGGCATTAGTGCAGGACTGCAACACTTTTACCCAAGGATGGCTTTTTTTAACTTTTACAGGTTTCAGTATCTGAGAGGCAAGAAACCCTGACTTGTGGTCACTCTGAACTTGTTTTGGAGGGGTAAAGAGGGGATGGCCAAGAGAGCCAGGACACACATGGCAGGGCCAGACACACCCTCAAAGTGCCATGGCACAGATTTGCCGCTTCCTCCAGCATTTCCAGAGTGCTGCAGAATGAAAGCTGAGCTTGGCTCCATTCAGGAGATGGTGCTGTGCTCATCTGGTCCCTGGGTGTTCAGAATAGCACCGGGCCTGACTCGATGTTTGTTTCACACACAGGAAATTTCTGCAAGCTTTCAGAGGCTGAAATAAAACTTCAGGAGACCTAAAGGATCTCTTTGGTCTCCACACCCTGGTCTAGCAGAGGAGGCTGTCCCAGCTGGGACAGCAAATACCAAACAAACCACAGTGGATGTCTTATCCTTGTCCTAGAAGGTAAGGAGAAAAGATTGCCGAATTAGAGGGAATCCAAAGTTTTAGTGCTAATAGCAGTTTCCAAGGAAAGCCTATTAAGAGAGGAAAAAGGGAGTTTGGCTCCATTCTTGCAATAGTTCACCTTTGCAGGATACAGAAATGAGCTGTGTCAGTGTTTCTGCACTGCCTGGACCTGCCAGCACCTCCTCAGAGAGAGGTTCCTCTCACCCTCCCCAAACCTGGGGCAGGGGCAATAAGAGATGGCAGCAGAAAACTTCGTGAGGCATCTTCCAGGTGAAACTGGCCTGCTCCAGCATCCAGTGCTTTGTCTTTGTGAGGTTTGCATGGAACAACCAGGGGAACATGCACTGCTGTGAGCTCCTGGAACACCAGAGAAACAGGGATGTGATCACTGTGGAAACTCCATGGATTGGACTGCAAAGGCCCCAAGGCACAGCTGAATTTGGGCACAAGGTGAAGAGCATTTCTGAACCAAGACTCCCCAGACATGGTGCACAGCCAGGTGCACAGCAAGGTGCACCAACCAAGGACTGAAGCAGAGCCTCAGGCAATAGGACTGACATCAGAGTTCTGAAAGACTCACAAGAGTTTTCCCCCTGGTTTGCGGAATAACCAGTCCTGTGGGATTGGAGCTGAGCATTAAATAGTTTAGCAGGTTTCAATCTGAAGACTATTTTTGCTCATTCTGCAAAAGCTCTCTAACAGGCACCATGGTAAAGTCAGTAACAAATTCCAGGGAATCCCTTCTCGTGGTGATATGCACCAGTAACACCATGACAATTAGTTTCAGTAAGTAATGGGGGAAATGTTGGATATCAGGAATCTGGAGTTTTTGAGTTTTCTGTGCTTCCAGGCAAAGGCGCCCTGGAAAACACTGCACTGGATGTGAAACCTTGGAGAAGATTTGTAAATATAAATAATAAGTTAGAAATCATAAATGTGTAGTGGGCTAGATGTGTGTATTTTCACTGGGTGATGGGTTTTAAATTTGAGGTTTTTATGCATAGTGGTAGTTAGGGGACAAGATGGAGAATTTTGGGTGGTGTCTTTCTTCTTGTTCATCTTCTTCTCTTCCTGCTTTTTCACAGAACTTAGGTAGTTACCTCTGGATTGGTCAGTCTAGAGTCACTCTAAGGGTCATGGGAATCTATTATTGGGTCTAACGTATAATATAGGTGTTAAACTTTTATTGTTCTGTTTAGCTTTAAAAGGCCTTGAAGCAGGCTCAGCTTGGAGCCATTTTTCCTACTTCTAGCAAGGAGCTGGAGGTGCTGCTGTGCTTTCTGTGAATTTTGATAAGATATAATAAACATCCAAGTCCAAACACAAGATACTGGCTCAATTGCCTTTCTAATAATCCTGGATCCGAAACAAAACAGACAAGACTGATGACAAGCCAATAATTAGTGGTGCAAAAAGCACAGCTAAAGCCCTGCAAAAGCCCTAAACACACTTACAATTTCAGACCAAACAGTAGTTATGCTTCTGGTTTTAGATTGGGCAATTTGAAATTTTCCTCATTAGGCGTCAGAATAATTTGTTTTACATAAAAATCTGAAGAGGTAGGACCCGAGACAGACTCGTTCACTAAATGAACAATGTTGGATTTTTATTTTTTAAATTTCTACACCAGTCTCCTTTCTGCAAAGCCACTTACAATTGACTAAAAATTTGCATACTCAGAAAAGCTATTAGTGAAAGCAATGTAATTTTTTCTTCTCCAGTGCCTAATTCAGTGTTTTGAATAAATTGAACATTGGGTTGATTTATGAATCTAGAGAACATTTTTCTTTTTTTAATCAACTACCATTAAACTGATTTGCCTGCCAAAGAATTTAAATTAAAATGACAACAGTCCTATTTAAATTTTATCCTCACACAATTGTGGTGAATTAAATAAATATTGCATTTTATGGGATGTGTTATTACAGTTAAAGTGTCTAAAACAGAGACAAGTAGTAAAGACTGATTATAACTCAGTGATTTTTGCTATGAATGCTAAAGTCTTTTTATAGAAGAAAGACTCCTGGATGTACCTATAAATTGTTTTCCTTGTCTTCCTTCCCAAAGAACAAAAAGAAAGAATCCTTACTGATGCCAGCAAGGTGAGACACCAAACTGCTACCTTCCCTTTTTTTTGGTCTTTTTTTGCCTACAATTTTGGATAATGATACAGGTGTAGTTAGAGACCTACAAACCACTTTCCCTTAACAGCAGATTGAACTTTGAATATGTGTTTGAATATGGATGCCTGTACTACGCTTAAATAAAAAACAAAAGGAGCCCATTATGCCCCCTCCCCTGCATCATAACAGCTTTTTATTGGAAAGAAAATGTTTACACTGAAGCCATATAATTATTTATTTTGGAATTGGCTCATGAACTTAAAACTAAAATACTTCCCATGCAGTTGAATCCTAGAACAACTAATGATTATATTTGGGATTTTTGCCAGTTTTAGTTGTCGTTTTTGTAGATGTTCATAAGGAGTTAATATTCTCTGGGTGCTATTCTCTTAGTGTCCACTATTGACTATCTGAACTGGTTACATTTTATTCACAATTTTCAGCCTTTCTGTAAAACCTTAAGAGCCAGAGACCTAAATAAACCTAAACGTTAGAGATAATAGGAAACAAAGTAGCTTCAATTTCATTATAAGCACCCAGCATCTGTTTGAGACTTGCTGATTGAAGGTTATTACAGAAGCGACTGGGCAGAACAATTATGGGGTTGTTCTCCAAAATGTTACAAAGGCTTCTTAAGACTGGGACTTCTCCATGGCATTTGTACAGCCCTCCACAAAACACTTACAAAAATAGCACTTGCTATTTTTGCTTTAAACTGAGCAAGGGAAACAGGCTGATATTCCAAACAACAGCCAAAAAAACATGAAAGCAACATGGTTCATAACTTAAAACTCACATTACAGACTGAACACTGGGATGGCAAAACACAAGCCAGCTAGAGAACAAGTTGCATATCACTCATTTCATTCAAGTTACATCAATATATCAGTTTTCCACTCTTCCAAGTGAAGCTATTTCCAATAATTAATATATTATTTCTGAGGAAATGCTGCAGGAGTGGGTTTTTTCTGTGCTTTGTGCTGCTCTGAAGACAATGAAGCCTAGAGTTTAGGGGTTAAAAGATAGGCACTTGGCTGCACAAACCTGTATGAAACCACATTTTAGATCAACTCATCCACCTGAGAGTTATTTGGAATGAAATAAAGGTTTGGTATGACTGGGACAAAGGACTCACATAAGAAGAATAGTCATGGTACAAAATAAAATACAAATGGTGCCAGTCCTCCTTCCCCCACACTTAACTTGTGACACAGATGAGATGCTGATGGGAGAGGAAAAATCCTTTTCTTATTCTCTCCTCTGAGATGAGACACCAAAATTCTCTGTCCTTCAGCAGAGCAGAACAGAGCAGGTCTGTGCTGGATAATGCTTCCCAGCCCCCTGCCAAAACACAGCCAAGGGCTCATAAACCAGCATGTTTTCCCTGCAAAATGTGCTAACTCACATTGCCTGAAGCCTCACATCATTTTAGAACATTTTCTACAGTTTTTACTGCTGTCTTTCAGGGGTCATTTAACTTATTCATAATCAAATATTTCCTTCTGCTTCATTTGTCATCTGCCCCTGCCATAATAACTATTTTATGGGTTATAAAACTTTAGTTTTCTGCTGGGTGTCAATAAACTGCCTCGTGATTATTTGTAATGGCTGCCATACAAGTATACAATATAGAAGCAAGATGACAAGATGACACCTTAAGTGACACCTGATGTCACTAAGCATTTAATAAAACCAAGCAGCCTGGTAGAGCCTGGTCAGTTCTTCCCTCATTACATCCCTTCCTTCCTTCTGTTCTCTTCCTTCACATCATCATGTGTAGAACAATTTGTCACAGAGGCGTCCATCAGAAAGAAATTTGACTTTATCATTAGAAAATTCAGACTGTAATAGCCTTAACTATTAAAGAGAAATCTTTAGGCCTTCAAAATGTCACAGGGGTGTTTGAGGGATAAAAAGATTATGAAATAAAGCCCTGCAGAAGTTTAAATAATTTCTTTAAATGAAACAAAGTTTGCTCCTCACAGAAACCCACTTAAAGCAGAAATTAAATAAAAAAAACCGCCTATGAAGTTAATACACATAGCCATGTTAGTTTAGTATGCACACTGCATTTACACTGTATCCCCTCAATTAATCCCACAGCACATTCCAGGGAAGAGCCACAACCTGTGCAAGCAGTGAGCACCAGGTAGGCAGCGAGTTCCTGAAGGCAGCTGACATTTTACAGACCCCAGAGCCCAGGCTCCACTTCCCCTGCCTGCTATTGCTTATTTTCAGTCTCTCAAATATAACCCACAGTTATCTGAAATTCACTTGGCAGCAGTGCTGAAATATTTATTTTATTTCTTCCTGGGCCATGCTGGAGAAGCGTTTTCATACAGCGTAGTGTTCATTTCAGGCAGATTCCTGTGAGCACTTTCAAGAGCAGAGGAAAGAAAGGTGGAAAGTTGTTTAAATACACCCTAAAAATGCTGGAGTATGCACCTGGCCAGCAGGAACTCCCTTATTATTCATCATCTCCCACTCTCTTCAGGACCAGCATCTGTATTTCCATCTCTGCAGAGGACAGCTCTAATTTACACTCTCTTCTCAGAACTTCTTCCTTTCTATGGCAAATGTCTACAAATGTTGTCCTCAAAGCATTAGGATAACTTCCTGAGCAGGAAGTTAAGACACTTGCCTATGGTTGAGTCACCTGAATTTTGGTCTCTTACCAACTAAATATAATCATTGATATAAACCTCAGACTTGTGCAGTCCTCGTAGACTTTCAGGATCTGAAAATCTGGATGAAGTTCCAAAGAGTTCTGACAGTGCTTTGAGAGGGAGTTTGGACTGGAGCTCTCATGAGTTCTCTTTCACTCTGAATTATTATCTAGGTGACAAGATCAGCAAAAGATTTAACTTTCAAGATAGGATTTATAGTTAATTAGGGCATTCCATGCTGGGATAGCACTGGTTCTCCAAGCCTGAGTGTAATGCAGCTGAGCAAAGCACAAGCTCTAGGCTATGAAGCAGAGCTGTGGATAAACACTTGATATTTTGGAAAGTACAGTTAAAAGCTTAAAACATTCCAGGATGAATTAAAAAAAAAAATTAGCAATTTGCTAAAACCCACTTATACCTCATTAAAATTTTGTCTCTCCCATGTCCTCTGCCGAGGATGCTGAAGGACCACTTCCTTCTATTAGTGATTAATAAAACAGAAAATTTTCCACTTATTCCCCACACAAAGCTGCAAACACTGCCAGGGAGAAGGGGTTACTAATTTCCTTGTACCCTGGAGCTCTCCATTTTTGAGGGCCATACTGTATTCCTCATTCCTTTAGTATGAGAAGTCTCTACTTGAACAAGAATTTCAAGACATTTACTTGGCACCTATTTCTGATCTTTTCAGGAAAAGAATCTTGCATTTCCCAGAGCTGGATGTTTATGTTAATAATATTTTAGAGGAGCTTATTTGAGGGAAAGAGCACTATCATGAGGAAAGCTTTTCATATAATACTGCCTTTTCCAATGAAATATTGTGAATATCCTTCAGTCAAATGTCTTTTTTCAGTAACATATGTATGTAGGATGGTAAAAGCAGTACAGACTCTTAAACATCTAGTACTTCATGAAACGGATGAAAAGAGACTGGAAGATAAGAAAAAAATCATTTTCCTGTAAGTGAAATAATTTTACAGATGAAACATAACTGTAGTGAGTTTATCCTACTTCTACTTTATATTAGGAACAAGAAACTGAATTCTTCAGAGTGAACTACTCATCATTATTGACAACTTAAATTGGAGTTTAAAGGGCTTATCTTCAATGAATTATTCAAGAGCTTCATGGATTAACTGCTGAACTTTCCATGCTTGCTCACCACAGTATTGGACCTCTCAGGTAAAAGAATATTCCTAGCAAAGAGTTAGCTATTAGAGCCCAGTTGTTTTTGGTGAAACCATGAAGGTCAGCTTTCTAAAAGCATGATGTTCTGCCAGATAAATAAGGGACAGAGAAGTAAAACTCATAGAAATTGAAATTTGAGTTGTGTAACTGCACAAATACACTAAAAGCAACAGGGGAAGAGAGCTGTTGTTGCACTGGAATTGAGAAAAGAAAAAAGAGAAAAATCTTAAATGCATAATCCTGAGAAGTTCCTTCCCATCCAAAAGCCCTTCACAATTTGTTCTCAAAAGTGTGTATGAAGCAGCCATCAGACACAAACAAAGGGGAAGAGACTTGTGATTCATTTTCTTCAGGAAACAATCCGGCTTCAAATAATTATAGAGGTATTGGAATAAACTCAATGAAATTAATTTTATGACTCAGAAGTTTAAAAGTAGCAACAGTTCACTCTAGTGAAGGCAGTATTAGACCTGGGTTTTCACTGGTATTTTCCTACCTTCTTTTTCTGTCCAAGTACACATATATACACAATACACATACATACATACACATACACATATAGACACAAACAATGGGACTACTGGGGCAGCTGTCTCGAAGCTTTTATTCCATCATAATCATCAGTCTAATTTTACAAAGCCAAGCATGGGAGATGGAAACAGCTTCAGCTGCTACAGCAGCAGACAAAGTTCTCTTAGTTACATGTTCTATTAAAAGCTTTTTAGCCAATAGCACAATGTTAAAAGCTGAGAAGCATTTGCTTAAGCCAATTAATAAGTTGCATGCACATACATCTTGCTTTGAACAATGCTTGCATGTAATAATTTAAAAACAAAGGATAAAGGTTCATTATTAAGCTTACATATTTCTACTGTCTTGCTTAACATATTTTCCTAAGGCCTATCTCTACACAGCTCATAGTCTTATTATTTCTTGACCTTGCATCTTCAGCATTCTTGCATTTTTCCATCCTGAGATTTGCTTTCACACACCTTTCTGAGAGTTTTATATATTTTCTATTTCCCACAGTTCCCTCTAGTGAAGGCAATATTAGACCTGGCTTTTCACAGGTGTTTTCCTACCTTCTTTTTCTGTCCAAGTTCATTACTGGCAAATATCAGTTAGGTGACAGCTACTGGAATTTTTACAGGCTGTATTCCACTTGGGGATAGGTGTTTCTAACATCACAGCACATGGAAAAAACAAAAATTTGAAGGTGCTTACATTCCTTTGCCTTGCTGGTAGTGGACTTCCCCATGTAATGTATTGCTCCATTAAAACCTCTTCACTACCACCAGAAGAAAGTTGTTTTTCATTCTTCTTGGCCCCCTTAGTGTTTGGCTCGAGGCTAGGGAGTATTTTTTTCAGCATGTAGATACTAACTTTGAGTAAATACTACAATCCTCATGTACTTCTAGACCTCTGCAAGTGTGGAGTGAAAACCCAAGCTCAACTGGACAGTGAAATCCCAGCAGGCATCTTCACTATGCACAGGACTGTTTTCCTTTTCTGTGGACTCCAAGACATGCTCCACTGTTCAAAAAGAGAAAAAAGAAAGTTGGAAGATATGGATTTTCCTAATTTACTGGAACAGCCTGGCTTCACCACTCTCATCAAGATGCTGCACATCATTTAAAGGCTTTAATTTAATTTCTTTCTTCCAGTTAATAGGGAGGGAATTTAGAGTACTTATATATAGGAATTACACATTGAACAAATGATCTGGTAACAGGGAATGAGACATTGTTCTTGTTACCATTGTGTGTCCAACACCACTAAAAAACTTCTTGGGATGAGGCACTGTGCCACTGACACTGCAATACAGGCTTCAGACTGCATGTCAAAAGGAAGGTGTTGTAGAGCTTAGGATTTTAGTATTTGGAAAAATATGTGTTTTGTTAAAAATTGAGTTTGCCAAATTTCATTGGAGCTATCTCACTCAGAGCCTGTACATAATCAGGTAGGCTGGTAGGTAATATTTAGCAAACTGGTGGAAAACTTTGCCATAGTGGGCAAGGAGATGGGATTTTTAAAATTGTATCAATTTACTTAAACTCTGGAATTGAATGGCTTTGAAATTAAATAATCCAACTTTTTCAATATGAATTAAAATTACTCTCATTATAAGGGTGATTGCTGTATAATAGTCAAGAAGCCACAGAAAGGGGTGAAAGATGATTAATTTAAACAAAATTCAATGAAACAGTCACTTTTTAGCAAACTAAGACCATTATTCTGGAATTTGTCAGTATTTGAACAGCTTTGATCCGTGTTCTGTAACATGGGAAAATGCAATTCAGAGACACACCCAGAAGCACTGCATTTAACACTTATTTAATGTCTGAAGAATGGTCCTGCATAAATGAGCCACTCTATACTATTTAAATAATTTATCTACACATGCTGTGCATAAATGCCAGGACCAAAAGGGGCTGCTACCATATGTGTACAGGAAAAAGGACACAGAGTATTTAGGTAATAAGATCATGTAAGCATTATTCAACACACTAATCGAATCAGGTGACTCTCCATGGCTTATAGCAGATGCACATCTCTTGCTAATATCCATAAAAACCTCATTTGTTTGATGAGAGAGTAATTCTAATATAGACAGAGCTGAAAGATAAACAGCAAAAAGCTGAGTGCCATGTTTGTACCACATATCTTCAGACACAGCCTGCTTATTTTGAATTACCTGTTATGCAACAGAAAAGGATTCACTCTCTCTATTAATGGATGAGATGCTGCCTCAAATTGATAATAGGATATTTGAGATCTGATTTATTGTTTTCTATTCAGTGCATGCATGTACAGAGAGCAAAGGAAAGGGTTTGAGTATGTGAGAAAGGTCACAGATGAGAGCAGCATACACCAAAGATGGGATCAAGGCTCTTAGCAGTTTTTAGGAATTTTATCTACCTCAAAGTCTGAATGCTTGAATAGACAAGCCCTGTAAGAGGAATCTGCATGCTGGAACTATGATGGATATATGATCTAACCTGATTAACCAGAAATCTTAGGAGGAGAGAGTATCAGACATACTCTAAACTAGCAACACTATACTAAAATGAGAAAAAGCTATTTGAAATACAAATCCCTTTAGAATTATTTTTCAGGTCACCTTTAAAAAATCTGTAAGATAGGGGGAAAAAATTCTAAATATCCAGTAACATTTTTAAGGAATTGTAGAAGACTTAGCACTAGTCTAGAAAGATGGACAGTTCTTTTTTCAATAAGGTCTTTCTACATTAACAATAAAATCACATTTAGGAGCAGCTGCCTAAAAATCCACTCTAATGTTTGGTTATTTGAACTTGCTTTAAGCATCACATTCTAACAGCTAAGGTGCATCTATGATTTTTTTTTTTTACTTTTTCTTGGCCAAACAAGTGAGGAGAATTGAAGCTGTGCCTGATGTTTAGACCTAGTAAGTAAATAGAGAAATTGGAAGGGACAAACCTTCTCTTTAAAGGTATTCTAGCAAATTCTTGCAGCTGAGGTTTCCATTCCAGCACTTAAGACCAAAATAGGCAGCATCACCACTTGGCTGTTATTTTTCATGTAAATGAAAACAATATTGGAAACCAACAAGAAAGAATTTGAGAGATAATTCAATATCAACTGAAAAAGGTGAAGAATTGTGCGTCATTTTATCTGGGAAAGGAGAAACTGGTGAAACAGGGAATGAGACACCTTCAAGCAGGAAAGGAATCAAGGCTAGGAAGAGTGATTTTATGTTAGAAAGGTCACAAGCTTCAGATACTTTGTTTGCAGACCTTCTGCTTTCACATTACCACTAAAAGTTAGAGAGAAGCACAATGAAATAAATGATTCTTTTAAAAAGGGAGAGTTTCTCCAAGCAGTCCCACTCAGTTACTTTGGTTTTGGATAGAAACCAGGTACAGAGAGAGCTGGCAAAGAAAGTTTCAGAAAATATTAGTGATTCACTGATTTTTTTAAACTTGTCTCTAACTGGGTTAAAGACAACCTTTTCCTTGGTCAGAAAAGTCACCTTGTCCAGGTTAAACACAAGCATGTGTGAGGTCAATAAAAACCGTATTTACCAGAATTTATCTGGTATTTAGTGGATTTTTACTGGCAACACCCTTCTTCTGCACCAATGACAACATCAAAATGTCAATAAAGCTGAGATGAATCACCATGAGAGCTGATATGACCCTAGGCCAAGAGCTGTGGACAAACCTTTTCTGACATAACACTTGAAGTTGGTGTGTGAGCTCTGCAAACCTGGATGAAGTGGTGAAGTTTTAAATTTGTATCTCACTGAGAATAATTTTACTTCACTGTTGCTCAGAGCAAAGTTAACCTTATGTGGCACATCAGCTAAAAAAATAAGTTATTTTCAGAACATTCAGAAAGCTACACTGGAAACAAAAGAAGTTAGTTTCCAACAAGAAAAGAATTTTTGAGCCCCACTGTGGAACAAGTGTAAGTGAAGCCAATGGTGTTATGTTAGCAATTTACTCTGCCTCCATATCATTTCAGGTATTTGGAGCATCAAAAATAATATTACCAATTACCATGGACCAGAATAACTGCACTTAGGCATTTTTGCTGCTGCAATAATGTATTAAAGTTATCTGCTGCTCCACAATTAAAACCTAGGCTTCAGAGGCTCTGTGAATGTTAGTGTCTCTTCAAAGCACTTTACAGATCAATCCTTTTCAGCATCACTCCAAAAGTGGAAAGAATTACCTTTATCTAAATGAGAAGCAAGCTGCAGCACAATGACACAGTGAGTCATCTGCCAGTTAAGTGCCTGGATACCAGGGGGGTGATACAAGAACAGAGAACAGAATGTCCAGAGCACATCACATCATCTGCAGCTGGTTTCCAGAACATTAATCTCATCTCCTTTCTATATTTAGTCTTCCATATACTTGTTCTGTAAACCATTTTCCATACCTGTGCTACACAGCTATTCAGCCGCTTCCCAAAAATGCATTTTCCATCTGCTTCTCTTCTTTTTACATGACCCTTATTTCCTCTGCTATCCATTGTTTCACACTGCCAGTACCTGAAAGCTGCAACCATTTCCAGCTCCCTGCACCCCCTTGAGCTTCCTTTTTCATGAAATCCAGGCAGCCAGGCTCCTTTTCAGTTCCAGCAGCTCTTAGGAAATCATGGTGCAAGTGGGCTGAACACTGAAAACGGGCTCTGCAATTCCTTTAATCCCAAAAGATGTTACTTTCCACTGAGCCTATAAGGGCACAGTCTGAAGCCTCTTTTCTTCATTAGTTTATATCAAATTCTTCAAACCTTTCCCATATATTAGCAATATTCAAAATGCTTTATTTTGGGCAGCCAGGATATCAACATTTTCTAATCATTCCTGCTAAAGTTACTGTTCATTTCAAATAATGTTTTTTCTTAGCCACTGAAATTTACACCAACTATATGCAACCCCCATTGTAGTCACATACCTCAAAGATGGCCTCTTTAATGGCACAGGGTCACACTGAATATCAGCAAAATCAATGAGACCTTCACATGCAAACAACCATCAATATTTATTTCTGTTCTCAAGGATGCTTTTCAGAGTCTAAATTTAGGCACTCAGGGAGGACAAGAGACAAAGACAGAATCTTTGTTGGAAAACACAGACAATATCCAGAGTTTCCCATTACTTTACCAAGACTAATCTGCTTCAGCAACTTTAGCTGCCACCTATTCTACTCAGATCTAGCTGAGATTGCTGTGTTTAGGTTCAGGACAATTTGGAAGATAATCAGGCAGACTCCCAAGCCTTTTCAGCCCATGGTCTGTAAATGCCCTTTTGTTCTGGAGGATGATCAGATCTAAAGCTTCACATACTTCCTACATGAAATACAGACTAAATTGCTTTCCACTACCCAGTTCTCTACTTGTTTAAATCCTATTAAAGCACCTCGACACCCAGAGAATATGGGGATAAATATATACTGAATGTTTTCTCCTCCTCAGATGCCTTAGCTCCTGGTCTGCAAAGTACTGTGGTATCAGTAAGATCACAAGAAATCTGTTGTTTTAAATTACTGTCTCCTTGTATCTTTTCTGAAGGGCTCTTCCTGCTGGATATTAAGTTCTGGAAAACTCTGCAAGACACTTTTCTTTCTGAGGATAAGGTGACCCTAAGATTTAATGGGCTGAAATGTTGCTGTAACTCGTGGTTTTATCTAGCAGCTATTATCTAGTCCTTTGATAATAGTTTAAAACCCTTTCAAGCAGATATTTTTAGTCCTGGTTGACTTCAGAAAAACAAGTATATGAAATATTTATTAACATTCTGTAGGTGCTGTTCTTGTACACTTTTCCTAAGCCTCTGGCCCAACTCTGTCTGCCTACACTGACCTTTGCTGTGTCCTTGCTCATAGCACAATTCCTTGGATTTCAGTCAGATTATAATCCAGACAGAGGAACAGATCAAAAACTAGGCTAGTCCCCTGTGCTGTAGGATACCTCAGTAAAAGCTGGCACAACAACATAAATTTAGATCAGGTGATGGTGTCTAAGATCTCTGAAAGCAACCCATCCAGCCAGAAATACATTCTGGTAGCAGCATTATTCATTTGCTCCTAAACTTTCACTTAATCTTAAAATGATGGCAGCAAAGAAAATCCATATATGAGGAACAATTATAAACCCACTCAAAAACATTCATTGTACTGCCATGAAAATGTCAAACATCCTCTGATTTTAAAATACTTCCCTGCAGATTTAAATTTCGTTGTGCTGCAGTGAAGAAAAGCCCTCCTGCAGGAACTGCAATGGTTGTTGTGATGTTCTTTAGGCAGCTACTCCAATGGTGCCATGATTCTTAAATCTGGCTTCTGAAGCTACAAACAACATAGCAACAACCTTTACAGCCTCTATCAGCACAGGAGCTGGGAGTTGTAGGGAAATTAATGAAGATAAGTGGAAGTGAAATGGTTTTGGTCGGTGCTGGCTTCAGTATTTAAGTGTTTGCACTGCCTGCAGAAGGCGTTGATAAGAAAAATCATCATCATCAAGCACAAGAAAGGATTCAATCCCCAAAAGTTCCTTTCTCCCTGGCTAAAGTTGTACAAGACCATTTCCTTTCAGGATAAACTAGCAAATTGTCTCATCAGCATGAAAAAACAAGGTAGATTAATGCTGACACAGAAATGCAAATGTATCTTCTAAACCATGAGTATTTTCTCATGCAGATGAATTACATGTCACCAGCCAACCACTTCCTGCAGCATTACACCAATGATTTCCTAACCTGTGTTTCTGGGCTCCCCAGTAAGGGCACACAAACTGCTGTTCACCCATTTCTCTAAGGATGAGCAGGAGGAAGCACCAGTCTCAAAGCTGGCATGGTTCAGTTTGCTCAGCTGTTATGGAAGGAAGGCTGGGAAGAGGGAATTTGTTTTCACTGTTGCTACTGCACTATTTCAACATTCTTTTAATTGTTCAAGCTTTTCACATACTGAGGGCAAGAACAAGATGGAAAGTAAAGGCTTTCCACAGGGAAGGACAGTTTGAGATGTTGAGCAGCAGCTTCAACCCAGCATTTGTTGAGTTTGATTTTACTCACTGGGTTCAACATTGCCATTCTTTCAGCCCTCTGAGAGGCTCAGGACAAGCCAGAGATTTTCAGTTCCTCAGCCCCACTGCTGCACTCTTCTTCTACTGCCTACCTCAGACAAAATTACCTCTTACCACCACCTCAGCCTTGGCTCATGAACTGCCACAATACCCTAATGGGGAATAAGGAGGTCCAGAGGAGACAATATGGGATGCAGATTTCATATATAGCCTCACAGAGGCCACATGACTAATGCATCCCACATTTTTGTCTGAAACTCAAAGTCTAAAGAAACTTTTACAATGGCCTCGCCTTTATACTCTGTTACATTCAGAAAATATAATGAGTCCACGCTATGAGCTATCTTACTAATGCAGCTGTCACAATAATGATATCTCTTTTTTCATCTTCACAGCCAGGTGGTTCAATCCTGAGTTAGAAGAACCTGCTTGCAATTGATCTGGCCATCATCGATTCAGGGAGCAGTTCAACCGAGATGAGGGATTTAACATTTGCATCCTAGGTATAGAAATGATCCTGGGTGCCCCAAGCAGTTCAATAAAACAGTTTGCTCTTTCACAAGGTAATCTGGATCAAAAATAATGCTTGTGCCTTAACCATCCTTTGTGCAGGCAAAGGATCAATTTAGAC
Source organism: Rhabdornis inornatus (assembly GCA_013397075.1). Classification (NCBI taxonomy): domain Eukaryota; kingdom Metazoa; phylum Chordata; class Aves; order Passeriformes; family Rhabdornithidae; genus Rhabdornis; species Rhabdornis inornatus. Next base: position 56,915 of record VWZS01001606.1, on the reverse strand, counting down.
AGTAAATCACGTTCAGATAAGTCCCTATCTGATGAAGGGATGAAGCTCTCAAAGCACGAAGTGAATAATTTCCATCAACAAAGACAAAAAAGATGTTTAACAGAATAATTGTTCCAGCTCACAGTTTGTTGCTGTTAGTTAAGGATTAAGCCTTGGAACGGCCGTAAGAACACACAGCAACATGGTCACCTCTCAAGATAGGAAAGAGAGACAAAGTTTATCTAACACACACTCCTTAAATATACTGGAACTCTACTCCAGGAACAGAATACAGCCCATTGGTCAGAGCGGGCAGCACCCCTTGCACAGATGTTTTCATTAAAACAACAGAGTTCTCAAAATACACACTCTGTAAACAGTAGCAGGTGCCTTTGTTTGTTCCTGGGAAAACCTCTGCCCCCAGGCCAGTCCTTGGGAAAGCCCCATGTTCTCAGGAAGCCTTCCCACGGGCAACTGTGCATCCACAACAGTTCATGCAGGATATGACTGTCACCTGCAAAGACAGCTCCCTTCAGCAGCTGGGGAGGTGTGGTGTGATGTGGAGGGGTGACATGGCAAAGGTGCCCCTGTCCCATCACCCACAGGCTGTCTGCCCTCCTCCTCAGCTGGTGGCACAAGGGGTCACCTTCCTGCCTGGCACCCTGCCAGAGCTCTGTGCAGACAAGGAATAAACTGCATTTGTCCATGCAGTCCCTCTGTTGTTAACTGAGCACTCCAGGAGCTAAAGCTGTGTGAGAGCTCGCACTTGGTATCTCAAATATTCTCCTTTTCCAAACTCTAACCTTTCAACACCCTCTATTTTGTCAGGCTGGAAATTTTTCACTTTGCATGTCAAGTTCTGTTGTTTTCTGAAGAGTACAGCTTAAACTAGCAGCAGTTTCTTAAATACACATAGAGTAATTGTGTGGATTGGAAATACATTAGAGTAGAAATCCCGTGGAAGTGGCAATTTAAAAGATTTTTTTTTTTTTTAAAGACAGAAGAATTTGAGATCATGCAGATGGCATGCTGACAGAAAAATCTAGATTAATTTGCCAGTCAGATTAAAAAAAATTAAATCTACATACCAGGAACTTCTCTGTATATGCCTTAAAAGTTTTCTTTTTTGGTATATGTATTAAAGCTTCCATGAAAAGCCACTAAAATAACAACTCAACCAATTTTATTTTAATTCAAATTCCAAAATTCTGTCAGAAGTCTTCTCTTTGGCAACAACCACTAGCTAGAGTATTACACATTAAATAATTGCTGACAAACCAAAAGGAAATGGTTTGCCAGGTATTTAAGAATGAGCAATATTAGCACCTTTACTAAGAACAAAATCAGAGCTAAGCAATTTATACCTACAAGAAGGTCTATAAATAGCATTACCTGTCAGCAACTCAGTTGTCACCACTGATGGGGCTGAAAAACAACTAATAATGGGTTTCAAAGTGGCTGCCTATGGATCCATTTATTCTAAGCTCCACGTACATTCAGGACTGCAGCTCTGAATGAGCATGAGAGAGAAGGTTCCCTTGGATGCCATTTCTGTAATGCAGGCCAAAATAAAGCCCTTCTTCACCCTCATCCCAGCAAAAGCGAGGTGTTGTATGTCCTCTGGAGTCACCTAAAGCTCCATTCCAACTCAAAATCAGATTAAGTCTCAAATCCAGGTTGTACAGATAGAAGTCATTTGGTAATCTGCCATCAGATTATCAATTCATATAGTTTTAATTTGCCTGACTATGAGCACTCTGTTTCCCTTCTGAGGTTGTCTGAAAGGGTTTATATTTAGCACACGACCCCTTTCTACACAGGAATTACAGGAAAGCTTTACCAAGATTTTCAAATCCAGAATTGCAGCCTGTCACTTTTTCTTCACACAGCTCCTAGCCCAGTTGTGAATCTGTGGGGGTGGATGTGTGGGGGAGTTGCAGTCTTCTTGCTGATGGGAAGTGATAGGCAGCAAAAAAAAAAAAAAAAAGCAGATATCAGGTTTACAATGCTGAGACAGAGAGAAAAGGCAGCTCTAATATGCACGTCACCACAGGGCACAGCAACAGAGGGTGACAGCTCCAAGGGAGAGCTTGGACATCCCAATGACATCACTCAGCAACCCCTGCTGCCTAAAATTCCATGTGATTTTAAAAACACCAGTGTTGACAGGTACAGGATGTGTTTATTTTGTAAACCAAGAAATGGGTCACAGCTCATCAGCTCATGGGAATTTTGACAATTGATGCAACCAGGAGCTCTGAAAGCAGAAGAGCTTCTCCCAGGCACACAACAGGAAGGAGCATTTTAAGCATAAACCCCTGAGTATGCTTCAAGGAAGGCTGCATGTACTGAAGATAAATATGTAAGAGGCACTTAAAAAGATGCTTGTTTTTCAGGAATATATCTAAGTCAGTGAATTTGCACCGAGAAACTTAGCTAAAACCTAGCTAAAAACCAGTTCATTTTCTCTGTATTAGCTATTCAGACTGCTGGTGCCCAGGACAAAAAAGTCTATTTTCAACACCTATCTCTGACTCTGAAGTGCCAGGTCCAGCTGAAGCCAACAAACAGAAACACAATTTGCCAATCCGATCATAAAGAACCCAGATTTTCTATCAGTGATTACGTACACCCAAAAAATATTTTTCAAGTGCAAACCTATATTAGTTCACAGGGGCTAATTCTGAAAATATTATCAACATTTATTACAGTACAGATTGATTATATCATATATAGACACAAGCAAATAACAGATGTATTCCTAGAATCCACATTTGTTCTAATGAGAAAGAACATGGCTGGATTTAGTCAACTAACAGCTAACTGAGAAAGCTTAGTCCATCACTAAAAGCTCGCTCTGCTTTTCTGACTAATGTCCTAGTATGGATAGAATTTACACCAGGCTTGAGAGAGTCAGGGATCCTTAGGGAAAAAAATGTTATAATCTCTGCTCTGTACAGAAGTGTCCCCTAACAAAAGTCCAGATGAATAAAATCTTAACATTGCTAGAAAAAGGCTGATTGCTCACTATTCTTCTTCAGTGAGAAGGTAGAGGAAATCCATTACTTTAAAGCTCCACTCACATCCAGAATTGGGTCAATCATCCAGAAAATCACTTCTTTCTTGAACCAAGTCTCCTCCAAAGCTATGCTCAGGCTGAATCCTTATGAAGGAACCACCAAATCCACCCTTCTGTGTCCAAAAGGATATATTCACTTGGTACTAATTTAAGAATACCTGTCAAGAATAACACAGGGCTTTATCTTCCCTGGAAGCAAACTGTAAACTTGCAGGAAATACACCTTAAATGGCACCTGATAATAATGGTCTGATAGAGGTGCTGTGCTGGCACTTGGGCAATCAAGGTTCACTTTCTGACTCTTCACAGGTTCAGCTGGATTCTGTCCACAGTTCTGCCATAGGAAGGCTTAAAAATCCACCCTTCACCTGCCCTTTTGCCTTGTCCAAGAGACATTCCAGGACTCTGTTTAAGGTTTTGCTATTTACTTTTGTTATGATAGCTTAAAAAAAAAAAAAAAAAAAAAGTGGGAGACCTGGTCTTTCTGGACCAAAGCAATAGGAGATGAACCTTCCGTTCTCTAAAGGTGATATTTCCAAAGATTTTCTTTTTTTTTGGCTTTGTGTGCTCAGAGGTATGTGTGCAGACTGGAGTACTCCTATTGCCTTGGAAACACTTTTGCACTGATTTGAAGCATGCACCAAATGAAAATTCATATTCGTAGTTAGTTTGACCTAACTTCTGCAGTTTCTTTTATGACATGCAATAGGAATGGAAAAGCCACCACAAGTCTGTCACGATGCAGTGTTTTAGTGCTGCTTTCATTAGAAGTTGAAACTATAAAATTGAAAGCCTCATTTTCAGCATGTAAAAACCCAGCATTTATTTAAGAGCCACTTTTAAAATAAGTACAGTCCCAACTGTCATTCCCAGCTATTTAATCACAAGAAGCTTCTCAGGAATATAAAGCAGGAAGTGATTAAGTTAAATTAGAGTCAGTATCTACAAGCCTCCCCTTAAACAAGCAGTATATATATATATACACATATATTTATTTATATATATTCCCAAGGGCTGTTAAAACGTGCTATCTGAATGAATGAGACTGTTAATGGATGAGGAGCACAGTATCTGCTTGCTATCCACATTGAACTAAAGAAGATTTAAAGAAAATTTGAAGATTACAAACAATAGCCTGCAGCAAAGGAAAATCTTAGAGTGAACTTTTAGTACCTCATTTGTTTTCCTACTTTTTTCATAATAATCTTGAAATTATACTCTCTCTCTTGAATCATCCCTACATGCAATATTCTGATTATACTGGATAAAACAATAGAGGAAGATGCTTGTTTTAAAACTAGACACTTGCAGTATTTTCTTTTTCAGACTCTCTTACATTGTCCATAATTGGGTGTATTGCACACCTCGTGATGGGGAGGTGTAGATCGTATTTGCTGCTGTGGGAGAGCCAAGGGAAAAGATGGTGCTCAGCAGCTTTTCCTTCAAACCCACCCCTCTTCTTCCTGAACAGGCCACATTTCTTCCAAATGTCTTTGTCTTTTCTTTCTTTTTATTGCTTTAGGTTTTGTAGAATTCAAGTGCTCAGTACTCTCTTTTTCATGACATTGAACAGCATATGGTCCTGGGAACCTTGAGCGTGCTCCTGAGAAAATCCATGTTTTCAGATGAGAGGGTTTGTTGCCAAACTGTCAGGCAGCTTTTTAGTTCCCCAAGCCCAGTGACACTCAGGATTTATGATGTTTTTTGTGACACAGAGCTCGGGGATGCTTTCAGAGCCTGAATCCCCAGCTCGCCTGCTGTATCCGACAGCTGGAGGACAGATGTGCAGAGAGGCTGGCAAGGCACAGATGGGTTTGACACCCCTCAGATTGCTCACTCATGGGACTGCACACTGCCACAGGTGAGCAAGCTGTGTGCTGGCAGCAGTGGCATGAAGCCAGAGGTTTTGGATCCTTCATTTTTGAATTTCAAAGTTGCAATACCAATTCTTAACTCCTTCTCACATGATTTCTGCAAGAGCTCTGTGTAAGTCACTACAATATCCACATTACACTCTTCCCTGACGACACTGATTTTATAATTTCTCCTGATTTAAACAAAACCAAGACCCTGTCATTGCTACTTGCCAACTTTGTTAAACATCCTCATCTAAAAGGCTGTGAATCACTCTAGGTAATTTAGGTCCCATGTCCTACTTCATAAAGGAAGTTCTTCAGCTTGAAATTTAACATGTATCTCTCCAAATCAAAGGAGGTGCTAAAGAAGATAATTACAGTACAGAGTAAGAAAACACAAAAGCTACAATTATAGATTCAGCTACAGTTCTGGTTATGATTATTTTTCTGTGTGATCTCTTGGAAAACACCATCCCATTCCCCACTTCCAAGATTGTTGCAGTGAAAGCCTCTCTGGAGGCTGCTCCTTTCTCTGTGCAGAGAGATTCTCTGCCTCCTCTATAAGCCAAGGTTCATGGGAAAAAGTTTCTTCCCCCAGAAGTATATAAATAAAGTTCTTGATTATTATGTCTGAAAAAGAGGGGAAATCTCTCCAAGCCACAATTCTTTTAGCCATGCAGGGTTTGGCTGATTTTGCCTTACCCTCTATACACAACATCCATGTCAGGTTTCCACCTGACTTTCAGCAAGGCATTAATGCCAAAAACTTAAATGTACTCTTAATTTGCACTTCTGCTTCTGCATGTCCAAGTTTCTGGCCTGAAGACACCTTGATAGAGGAAGATTGAGGCTCTGAAATGCTCTCACACATCAAAGATCAATGTTCCAAACAGAACTTCCTCACCACTTAGGTTTTTAACCATAAAGCCTCTCAAAAGCTTCAGTCTCTTGTGTTATCCCCCACCTTTCTGCTTTAGAGATCAATTTCTCCTGCCCTGTTATACACATGCTATTTAGCTAATTCTCCCTTTCTGTTTGTCCCCTGTGGCAGTAGATCTCACATATTTGCTATCAAACAAGAGATAAAATACTCATATGCTATTATAAATTTAGTGGAGTCAGACACTTTTTCTGCTTTCTTTCATTTAAGAGATTGGTGGGAGAGGGTGTTTTGTTTTTCCAATACAAAAATCCTCGGGGTATAAAGCAGTACAGACATCCTCAGCTCACCACTGCTGATAATAAGACAGACAATTGACAATTTAGTCAATCTTTACCTGCACCTTGTGTTCAAAGGGCTGAAGAGGGCCTTATATTCTAAAGGGAACTAATTGGTGACATTATCATAAAGCAGACATTGAGCTGGTTTATGGTGGTTTATTTATTTAGTACTGTGGCAGGACAGGTATTCTTTGTTCTCACAGCTTTTCTGGTGGGGACAAGGGTGGCAATCAGGAGATAATTGCAGTGTTCATACACAGCAGAGATCCTTTCAGCCAGGGCTGCCAAAACAAGACAGGCAGGGGTCTGAGCTCTCCCCACCTCCACGGCCTTTTGGTGGTCAGGCCATTTTTAGAGCTTGTCCTTGCTGCATGGGGAAGGGAAAACAGGCAGGGGAGTCCAAAACATTTGTTTTCCTTCCCCTTATTCTGCTGAGCATCGACACTTTTAGCTGCTGCATTCAGAGATAAAGGCTTGCCCATCCCCTTGCCCATTTTCAACCTTCGAGGCAAATTTTAGGGGGAAGAAAATAAATCATAATTTTTCAGGCTTCTCTTTGTCTGAGGTAGGAATAGGAAATGCTTTCCTTTCAGGGCAATTCTGAGCTTGCAGCAGCAAAGGAAACAGCCCCTCGATAAGAAGAGGCAAAACTAAGTACAGGCCAATGGAAGAATACGGGTATGTTGTGGTAACAAGATTTGTTCACCTTTCTGGTATCTATTGATTGCCCAAAAAACTCAATGTTGCAGTATCTACCTACAAGCCCTCCTTCTGTAACCCTAGAGATAGGAATGAAATCAGCTGGCCTGAAGCACAGCAGTGACAGGAAGCAGAATCAAATAGCTTCCACATCTGGAACCTTGTTAGGAGAGCAAGGTACTTAAATATTTCCTTATTTTCTGTGAAAAAGGCCATGCATGCAGGAAATTGCTTGTAGCCAAACCATCTGAGTCAGAGTGAGCTGCTAGAGCTTCAGTTTCTCTGTGGAAGAAGGGCAAATATTTGAAGCAAAGCCTTGGTGACCCTTGTATTTGTTTTACATCTGACCCAAAGGGTCACTTCTTAATAAGCCTCTAGCAGGATATAACAAGATAACAAATGTTAAGACGCCGTGTAGCTTGCATTGATGCATGGGAGACCAAAAACAATCAGTTTCAGGGAACAGCTCTGAGCACAACAGAGGAAACTGATGCTCATAACCCCTTGCTCTCTTACCACACAATAAACACACACAAAACTCAAAAGGAAAGTTTTCTCTTACAATAGTTTGTGTCTGCCCGAGTCTTGAAGAGAGCTGACGGACATGGATTCACAGATGGTGCTGTGCAGGGCCAGGAGCTGGACTCTGATCCTTGATCCCTTCCAGCTCTGCTTATTCTGTGACCTCTTTCCTGTAGCTGCAGTTTGGCAAATACACCTTCAAGGCAGTAATCTTACTTATTTAATCTGAGAGCAGGACAGGCACACACCTCAGGCTGCTCAGGATGAGTGCACACACCTAGACTGTATTTATTTATATGAATACAGCCATGGACACTATTTCTTCTCAATAGTCTGTTTCCATTTTTTGCTTTAGAGGATTCCCAGGAAATACATGAAAGCTGAGCACAATGTTCAGCCATCGTAGCAAAGAGACATATGGAGAGAAGGAGTGTTACTTCAGAAGCTGCTTTTTTAACCAGGCAAATATGCCAGCTGCTTTTTAAACTCTTCACAGGTTTTCAGTGCTGCAAATAATCTTGAGATGCAGCTCTTAAAGGGAGTGTGAGCAGGTGGTCAAAGTTCAGGAAAAACTCCACTTGATGCTTCAGCATGTATCATCTGCTTATTTCCATTGATGTGAATATTACAGCATGCCCAGTATTATAAATAATTGAAAGTGCAACACATTTATAATTCTTCAGTGGCTGGTCTCCCAAAGGGTTTACAAATCAGGTTTGAATTACTCAAAAGAGAACAAATTTATACTATTTAGAAGAGTTCTGACGTGTAGAGAGCTTTTAGAAACAGAACAGAGTTCTGCAGAAAGAGAAATTTCCACGTAACAGATGACATTATCACCTAATGTGCCTCTGCAAGGCACTTGGCTGAGGGATAGGGATATAAATAAAATGGGAACTGGACACAGAAAAATACAAAATCTGCTAGCACAGACAAACTGGGGCTATGGACCAGTGAGAAAAAAACCCCATCTTCAAAGCCCAGAGTACACCTTCACAGGTACAGGAACCATTTGTGGTACATCAGAACTAGAGCCACACAAACCCCCTCTTCAGCTTTCTGGGAAACTCAGAAGCACCTAGAACCTCAGAAGGGGCATAAAAACACCAAAAAACTTTGAAATAATTCACGTAGCAAATAGCAAATCATAAAAACTTCCCAAACACATTGATGTAGCTGCGGCTAAATATCCTTTTGAGAAAATGGGATCTAAAGATGATTGTCACAATTACACAAAGTTTCTATTCAGACAGCACAAAGATAGTCTCAGTGAAAAATCTTTAAGCTCTAATTAGAAGAGAGCAGCTTCAGGAAAAAAATATTCAGATTACCAGATTGCAACTCATTAAAAACCGTCCTTGTCACTTCCCATAATAAGGCTTCCTTGGACCACACCGTACTTAAGGGAATCTTAATGAATTTTCTACTGCAGTAATTTGTATGAACAAGCTACTACATTATAAGTGACACTTTTTTTTATAAATTATAATTGAGTGTCTGGGCTTTTTTCAGCTTTAATATGTGTCATAAAACTGTTTGGTAAACAGTACTTTAAAAGTTTATGACATCCTGTACACTACCAGCTGGAACAAATGGACTCAGACACTGAGAGCACTTTCCATGCAGCCAGGAGTAAAATCTGCATTCCTGCCTTTCACATCATGGTTTAATTCATGCTCCTCAGCAGCAGACACATTAACATGAAGTCGACAAAGTTTGAGTTCACAGAAATTAAAAAAAAAACAAAAACAAAACAAACAAACAAAAAAAAACAAACAAAAAAAACACCAAAAAAACCCAAAACAACAACAAAAAAAAACTTGCATGTGGTTGGGAGAAGAGATTTAGAAATGGCTGCATGGACAGGATTTGGTAACCATTGGAGGCACTTAGGACATGTTTTGGATTTTAAGATGGGTAGTGGGGGGCTATGCATGGGCTGGGGTGTGCATCATACTTGTAACCATCTGTCAAAGAAAACTTCTATGTACTTAGTCCAAAATGTAGAAAGTCTGAAAGGAATCTCTTAATTTCTTGAGTGAAAACCAACATTTTTCCTCAGAAAGAGATCAATGTTTTTGGTTAAAACATTCTGGGTCCTCATCCTTTTCTTCCCCTGTACATAAACCTAGTTCAGGCTGGTAATTTTGGCACAAACAGTCAAAATGTTTGAAGTTTTTGAGCAACTGGAAACAATAGGTTAATGGAAAGAGTCACCTTAAACTCTTAGCCCTACCTGTATCAAAAGCATTTCATGTGTGCTCTGACATCAGAATGAGCTCCCCACACACAAGCAACTGCCTCCAAAATAAATATAATACATATTTATATATAATATATGTAAATATAGGAGATATGCACCTAGGTATGTCCTCTCTCAGCACACCACAGAGAGGCAGTTTCAGATTATGAAGAAGAGGAATAGAAACTGAGTGAGCTCCTATTTATCTTGATTTCTAATTTTGTACCCTTCTGGTAACTTGGGCAGCTTTATTCTCACCAAAATCAGATGTGCACTCTGTTAATGAAAAGAGCACTCCCTGGCTCTGCTGTAAGCACTTTCATTCCCATATTCTCACAGGGAAGAATTAAATACTTGCGGGATTTTTTTGTTGTTGTTTATTTAAACGAATAATAAAGAGAGAGACACAATAATTTTTTTCCCTAAAACCCCACAGTTTTGTGCATATAGCATGGATCACTGTGCAGTTGTGTTTCTTGACACTAAGCATACCCATGCCTGCAGTGTCTGAAAACCTTGAGCATTTTAAAAGTAAACACAGATGATCATCTTGTTTAACCTGCTGCTGCATAAAGTCAGGGGTACCTACTTGTTTCCTTATATATTCTTTGATTTTTCTGGTATATTTTTTATTTCATATTCAGCTACAGGATTTGGTAACCATGCATTGAGTTAAGAGATGAAAAATCTCTTTTTTTTTTTTTTGCTTGAAAAGTCAAAAAGAAAGTATTGAAGGAGAAGCCTATCGGGAATGGTGTTTCCATGCTCCCTGAAACCTGGACTCTTACTTTATTAAAGGTGCAAGCAGCAAGATCCAGAGAAGAGCTAATTAATCCTTTACATTTTTGCAGAAGGTGACAAGTCAAATGAAAGGGAACACTTCATTTCACAGCCAAACTCTGAGACACCATGTTCACCATGGGTTATTAATTGACTGCTAATGAAGTATAAAACAGTATTTGTGTCACCACCCTGTTTAAGACATATCTGTGAGCAGAGCCTCTGCTGCAGGTTGCTTCCATTATGACTTCTTTAATTTGGAATGCCATTTGACCAAAGTTAATTTTTCAGCTGAGGCAAATAGTTTTCCAAAGATGGGTGATTGTTCTTACTAATAACACCACCAACAACAAAAGATGACTCCAGTACAGACCTACCTGACTGATTGATTATAAATTACTAAAAAACAAAATAAAGGTATTTGCCATTTGCATGGCTTTCTCCTCAGTGTAATTAAAAATAATCAGGAAATTGGTACTTCATATCTGTTGTTCTCATCACTTCATTTCCTCGCTGTGTGGTGCACAGTCATCATCTGGAGTGGGCAAAGTGTAAACACTCAATCAAAGCTTCTGCCACAGATTAAGGGTTTCATGGCAGCTTTGAAGCCAGTGGCTACACGGATTTTTTGGAAAAAGTTTCTCCTGCAGTGCTAGGGATGTTGAAGACACAACATTCACCACTGCTGGCAGGTTTTTTTCTCTTTTTTTCCCTTTTTTGAAACCTTTTTGTCATTTTTGTTATGTTGTTTATTCCTTGGGAGTATCACGTGTTAAAAACCAGAAGGGTGGCTCACGCTCATGGGCTGCTGATATTTTAAAAGGCAAGTTGAAGAATCGAGATTGCTCAGGAAATAAAAATGACAAAAAGAACTTCCTGAGCTACAGGACATAACATCTTATTTCATAACATTCCCAGAAAAAGGTTATAACGTCATGAAACATGCAGCCATTCCTCCTTGGAAGTCATCTCTGTGATTATTCATTACCAGAAGATAGGTCAGAGACAACTACCAAGGTTTCCAGAGTCTTGGAGAACATAACTGACAGACCCTTAATAAAATAACAAGGGGGGGGGGGGGGAAATCCAATCCAAGTTCCTTCTAGCAGGGTGAGGTGGGCATATGCCAAGTCTAGCATTGGGCTAAAATCCAATATTTAGATTTTTATAAGCCTGGTGAACTGGTAAAGATAGAATCAGAGGAAATGGAAATGATCTAGAATTTAAATAGCTAAAGTTCTTGGGAAATTTCATCAACATCTGAAGCCATTTTTTGAGAAATACTAATTAAATTGCCATGCCTCATCCTAGGGAGGGATATAATTTTCCTTTTCTCCAAATGTATTTCCAAAATTTACACTGACTATTTTTGTCCTTTGTTCAGAAATCTGTTACTCCCCAATCAACAACAGAAAATTGGTGCTTTGGCTGCTACTCACACTTAAGTGCATCCTAGACTTGTTACTGAGTTACAGAAGGAATTTGATAAATAATTCTTGGCAGCTGCAGAGAAAGACAAACTTGTTGAATTTATTTCTGACTTTCCTATTCTTCTTAGTTCCATCCGATCTAGTGAAGTTGAAATACCTAGTAGGAGTAATACCTTGCTTTCATATGGCATGTCTTTCAAAGCCACAGCATTTAAANACTAACATGAGCCTGGTACATTATATTATAATAGCAATAGCAGTACACTTAAAACGTGTTTTTCATTCAAATATCAATTGGGGAAAAAGAGAGAACCTGGTTACTTTTCTATGTCATAGATTCAGGAGGTGCTTGATTTAAAAAAAAAAAAAATATATATATATATATATATATATATGAAGTAAAAATTAAACTATTTCACCAAGGTCACAGTAAGGATCACTGGCAGGCTAAGGAAAAGGATTTCTGAGTCTCAGAGCATCACACTTTTTGGAAGAGAGATGGAAATCATCAGTTCAAAAGAAAATATCAGTCACCCAGTGCTTTAAAGAGGAGCTCCCAACAGTTTCTCATGTAGATTTGTTAAACCTCCAAGACTTTACATTACAAGATTTTTCACTTACTTTTTACTTTGTCCACTATATTAATAGTCTCAAAGAAAATAGTGATGGTGAAAAGTAAAGTTCATTGAGGTCATAAAATTTGCCAGAGTCCCTGTGCGTAAGCACAGTGTTAAAGTAATATTTTACAAACAAAGCAAAATGTACAATTGCCTTCAGGTTTGTTTTTCATTACCTGGATTAATACCTCACTTCTCTGCCACCCCCCGGGAAAATCTCGCAAATTCCAGACTTATTGGAAGGCCTTTGTCTGGGACAATTTGAGGATTTAAGCAAAGTAAAGGAGAGACTAATTTTTAAAAAGTGCGCAAAATAGTTTGGTGCTACTACAAGTAATATAATAAGGTGTATTGGATTCGCTTGGCCTGGTTTTGGAAGTCCAGTTCACAGAGAGCTGGTGCTCATGAGATGGACTCAGGGAAGTTCATGGAAAATTGTCTCCCATGGGAGGCACACCATAGTGGAGCAGGGGAATGACTCCTCTCCCTGAGCAGAGGGAAAAACCACAGGTGATGAACTGACCAAAACTCCCATTCTCTGTCTCCCTGCACCACTGGAGGAGGAGGTAGAGTTGGGAGGGAGGGAGGGCTGGGTGGAATGGGTTTTTAAGGTTTTCTTTTACTTCTCATTATCCTGCTCTGATTGTGTCAGTGTAATAAATTCATTGCATGCCTCGAAGTTGAGCCTGTTTTGCCCATAACAGTATTTGATAAGGGATCTCTCTCCCAGTCCTTATCTCAACTCATGAACTCTTGGTTGTGTTTCCTTTCCCCTGCCCAGCTGGGGAGGGCAGTGAGAGAGGGGCTTTGCTGGCACCAGGACAGAGCCAACCCACGACAGAATGCTTTTCAGCAGTTTGCAACCCTTGTCTGGAAATTAAGACAAACTCTGCCATGGTTCTTTGTGGGAACCCAAAAGCTTCTGTTTAATTTTCTCTTTAATTTGGCTGCCTCTGAGGGCAGACACAGTTCCTTTTTCCTGCAGAGCACCTAACCCAACAGGATGTCCATATTCAGTCCAAGGCTTCAGACTGGAACGTTCCAATGGCACAACTTTCATGTTTCATTGGTTCCATCCATGGAAGTTTGAATGATTTATTGTGTCCTAGTCCTGAAGTTCTATTCACAACATAGATTCCACTGCAAGGTCTTCTTACAAATGGCTTATTTTTTTCCAAGTTTGTTTATTCTTGCAAAACGTTGCCAGTGCCAATAAATGACAGGCTGCTGTAAATAAATACAGCTGATCTTGTGCAGCCTCCTGCAGTACACCAATGAATATTTGAATTTCACCCCTCTGATCCTTTGGAGTGGTTTAGGATGACAGACACATATTTACAGAAGAGGCTCTTGTAGACAATTAGCTTAATCTAGGCAGTGTTTCCAGATAACTTGACTGCTTGAAAAGGTCCCAGTTAAGGCTGAGTATGGAAAGCAGGGATAGGCACTTGCACTTCTTCACCCTGTCAGCAATTGCTTTTTCTAGTATGTGTGGATGGATTCAAGGACAAACACATCAGAGTAATAAACTAAAGGACAAGGTGTCACTTGAATGTGTGTTCATACTTCACAGGCATATATCAGCTCCTCTCTTGGCAGCAGTCTAAGCATCTTGTTTAGGAGAATACCTATTTTGCCTCTGTTTTAATGCTGTGTTTCATACCAGTTTTGGTAAAACCATAGCAAATCAAAGCTGTATGACAGAATTACCAGGTTTACTTTCTCCTAGCATCAGTGTACACAATAGAGTACACAAACAAAATATTGCTCTCTTCAGGGGATTTAATCCTCAGTGGCACCTGGGAAAGAAAAATCAAGTTCTGCATGTGGGAGTAAGAAGGAAGAATCCCAGCTTCTTGCTAATGTGGGAGGCACCTTACCCAGAGTGATAGTTTTGACTTTCTCTGTAGATTGAGCAACTCAGTCTGAGTTACCCTAAAGTAATCCAAATTTACCTTTAGAAGCAGCACCACCAGGAATAAAAGAAGTGGTTTAAACCAACCTCTTGGTCCTCCTGCCTGTCCAGTCCTCCTCTCAACACCTTCATTCACTCCTTGAAAATGGTGATGAAGGTGACTGAAAAAATAAGGTGCATAAGATGAGAAAAAAAAAAGTTAAAGCAATAAATGAATGAAAATAAGGAGCTGAAAGCAAGGAGAGAATTGTATAGTGTCATTCTGAGGAGCTGCCAGGGACAATAGGAATAAAAGATTCTCAGCAGCTGAGGAGAGAGGGATGAGGCAATAACAAAATACTAATTTTTAATCACATTTGCTAGATGCTTATGAAAGTGATCTTGTAACAAACAAAAAAGGTGCTTTGAAGTGGAATTCCACATAAAAGAGATGGCAAAGTTTGGCATACTTAGATACTGCTTCCCTTTTTGTCTTTGCTGATTGGTATATTGCACAGGGCTGAAGCTAATTGGGGTTCCAGCAGTAGGGGCATTGATGTAATAGCATTGGTTCTTAAATTTTTTTATAACTCTATGGGAGAATTAAAAATTCTGCAAGACCCATGTGTTCTTATTTTCTCTGACTTTGGAAAACAGTACAAAACCAATAGTGAAACCTGGGACCAAGCTGAAGATTCAAGACTTGAAGGATGTTACAGAATCCTGGAATTGGGGGAAGTAGCATCCCTGAAAAGAGCCAGTAGTGGGGTGACGTAGTTTTGAGATCAGTTTATCCCTGATTTGTACCAACACACACAAGATTTTTCTTATGCTGTGAGTCTGAAAACCTGATGTCAGAACAGGTGAATATCACAAAAACAGGGAAGGATTTCATTCTTGACTGAAGTTTATCTGTGCTTCTTTCAGCTAGACTTAGATAAAGTCATGTCAGTTTTCTATCAAATATAATTTCCATGGGTAACTGGAGATCTAAACAAGACAAAAATGCCTGGATGGTTTTTTTGAGTTTGTCACAGGGAGAAACTTGTGAACGCATTGAACATTTTGTAACCCAGACATCACAGCATGAGAGAGTCCCATAAACACAGCTGTTTCATTGGGAAAATCATTAGGAGCAGCTGGAAGTACTAGAGATTGAAGAAGCCAGTGGAAAAGCGTGCTCTGGCAAACGAGAAAATGATCTTTAACATTTTCTATATTCACATCGTCTCATTAAGTTCTTTTAAAATACTTGCACACAGACACTTCCCATCCATGTGAAGCCTCCACAGAAATATTTTTGTGTAATTATGCCTGAACACATTTTTCTTAACATGCATTCAATGACGTTTAATACCTTATACAACACAGTAGAGAAATATTACACAATAAATTACTTCAGTGACAGCATTTAAACTGTCATTTAATTCAACTGGAATGTCCCTCAGCTAGAAATATGCACAAGGGGAAGGATCCTTCTGTAGGTGTGGTTCCTATTGTACATTTTAATTTAATTTTTTCGATGAGTTAAAACCCTCTTAAGAGGGAAGTTGTGAAGATTTGAGTAAAATGTGAATACTATGGAGACAAGCTTTGCTATGACATGTTTGGATTATTTTAAAAGCCTTTAGCTTGGTAGTTTGTCACGTGGCCTGGTTGATTTAACAGCATATACAATGGGATATTAGGAATTGTTTATCATATCTTCCCTTCTGAAGATAAGAGACAGAGAAGTTCTACAAAGTTTTTGAATCTTTGCTTTTGTAATGTGAATTTCCCTGAGCAGGAAAGGTTTATAACAGTGGAATAAACCTAGAGCAAAATATGGACCTAAAGTCAAACATCACAAGAGAAGAGACTGGGAGGTGGAGAAGTGTCTGGGAGATGGTTAAAGTGGAGATCTGCATGGAGATCATACATTAACCCAACCCAGATTTTCTGGCTTTTTATGGATCTCTCTGGGCAAGGAAGCAGCTTCATATTCATTCAGAGATAAGATTTTGCTGATAATTAATTCTCTTACCTTGCTCACATAGCTCTTTTCTCCTTCAGGTAGGATCATTATTATTGTTCTTTAAGTACTCAACAATTTGCTTGGGCCAAGATGAGACATGCTGTTCTATGCAGCTTGGAATTTGAATAGACTACATAAATCATGTACAAAGTGCAAGAAAAACCTGCCCTGGGGGAGGCCAGAATCCAGAGGTAAACTGACCTTAGCCAGACTCAATACCAGAATTAAATTTACAGCAGTGCAAACACTGTATGTCAAAAAGGAGAGGAGAGGAGAGGAGAGGAGAGGAGAGGAGAGGAATCACTCAACTTAGGGAATCACCCAACACTCTTACAAAGGCTACCTTTGAAAACAGACCCCATTCACAGTGAGGACAACCAATCTAATTTCAGAAATAGAGCTGTCAGACCTCATTGGACTAAGTGATGACCAGAAACAGATTCTAGCATCAAGCAGATGTAGGATTCTGCTGAGACACCTGTGAGTGACACTTCACCTGCCTATTTTGTGCAGCTCCATGGTATTCCATGACTGCATTTTCCTCATGTGGAACAGACCTGCCCACAGGTGTGGGAGCTCCCACCTCAGTGCTCTCAGGTGCTCAGCCTGTTCTCTCCTCCATCTTTGCTTCCTCCATTAGGTCCTGATGGTTTTATTCCACCCTGTACGTGTTTGGTAGGTTTTATGGAACATACTGCACCTTATCGTGCATCCTATCTCAAAGCAAGCACATTCATTTTGAATTAGGCATTATTCAAACAAAACCCACCCCAGCAGCTTTGCTCCAAAGTAATCAGAGGAAGGAAAAGCAGCTGACAAAATGAAAACCGCGGTATGTTCCCTGAAATAAGTAGATGGGGAACAGATGTCATTGCTGAAAACGAGAGGTTGACCTGACATAAATAAAGAAAGGAAAGCAGTGGGGAGCCCAATCAAGACTGAATCAATGCTCTGATCTTGCACAGTCAGACAAATCTTTCTTGCTATTTATGGCTTCTTTTCTCCTTTGCTCTCTGGGATTGCAGGTGGCAATTATGGGAGAAATTATCAGCCTTCTTTTTTCCCCCTTTTTATCATTGTCCAGCTTGTGAAACCTGTTGGAAGTTGATGCTGGATGAGAAGATGTAGTTAATCAGCTGAACAGAATGTCAACAGCTGCACAACTTGGGTTTTGCATTGTTTTCACATGTATATTCTCTATTCACCCCTAAAAAGGGCAAAAGGCATTTATACCCATTTTAGAGGACAAGTATCATCCAGAAACTTTATTCTGGCTGCTTAATAGATCACCTCCTTGTGATTTCACTACCATGTAAAAATAAGAAAACGGAATGCAGGCAAAGTTTTTATTTCTATTTGTATGTTAGTACTTGTGATGTAAAAAATATTCACATCAAAACCCAAATGGAGCTAAAAAATACATTTTATGAGACCATCTAGTCCACTTTCCCACAAATGGGAGCACAGACAAGGCTTTGCCTGACACTATAAATAGAAAAGCAAAGCACAAATTACAAATTTTACCAAGAGCTAAAAAGCCTTTTAGCATATCAGAACAAAGAACAAAGTGTTTCCTCAACGCTGTTTGGAGACAATGAATTCAAACATCATCCTCAAGGCACCTTTTTCCTCTCCTAGAGGTATCTGCATGATGTTTTCCCATTCAGCCTTCCTGACCCTCAGGGAAAATTCCTGGGACTCATTCGTTCCTATCAAGTGTGCCAATGCTTTCCCTGAGCACACAGACATAGACAGACTTTTCAGGAAGGAGTACACAGACAAGGTGTCACCGCATCATCTGCTGCAGAAAAAACACCTTTACAGAGTGCGAAACCAATCACTAGTCACTAATAACTCAAATTTTTCACCTGAATATGTCTACATCCTTAGCAGAAATATATCTTTAAGGGGTAAGCAGCTGTGTGCTCCTTTCAGGGAACAGAAGTAAGCTGCAAAAGGTAAAAATTATAATGCAACAAACTAAATATGCTTTCAGGTGTCAGAACTGTTTTAATTTCAGTTCTGAAAGTACACAGATAAATAAACCCTTCAACGACCTGTGGGAGCCTAGAAGGCAGAGAGCAAGTGAGTGTGTTTGTGTGTGTGTATGTTCATATAGAGGGGGATAGAAAGCAGGAAAGCTCTCAGAAGTCTCTGGCAGAAAGAAAAATTGATTTTGGCATGGAGGACTGAATAAGGCTCCTGTTCTATGTCTATGCCCAGGGCTTTTACACCTGTAACTGCTCAGAGCAAAAAGCATTTCCTATCACCTCTCACCAACTGCTGACCTACAGCTCCTCCATAGGCATGTACCCTCTCCCTTAATTTGGTTTGTCTGAAAATATAACCATAACCACCTCCCTCACTGAGCCATACCACCAATGCAACAGACAATCTGCAATATTTTAAACAGATATTTCTGTGCAGCCCAAAACTCCTGGCCCATTTTTAACATACTCCTTCCTCTTCCTTGTCAGTGGTCTCAAAAAAGTCTCAGCAAGGGGGTGTCCCCATGTGCACACCGCAGTTGTGTAATCCTGTGCACAGGATCCTTCTGTGTACACAATTGCAGGCATGCGGGAATAAATTGGGCAAGGTATTCCTCATGGTATTCCCCTGGTTTTTCTCTTTTCCCCAGATTTCCTTTGAAGTAACCTCCCATTAGACACATTTGTTCTACAGTTCTCAGGAATTCCCCATCTACTTATTTTCTGACTCTCCTTATGCTAGACTGCTTATGTAACACATTTCTCTTCACAAAATAAAGAACTAAATGCCTTGAAATAACCTTTTCTAATACTGTTTACAACCGTTGTACAAATCATCATTTAAAACCAAGTCTAAACCAAATTAGACAGAGAGAAAATTCAAAGCAGGCTCTTTAAATTCTTCTGATTTGAATGATCAAAATAAGTGTGGGATGCTGCTGGAATGTGGAAAAAGGAAGATCTGATTGCAGTCTGAGGTGAGTGTGACGGGTTAAAAGCCACACTGGGGAAATTAAGAGAAAGAACAGGGAAATAAAAAAGTTGAGCTGAAAAGGAGGTGGGGATGGATGGAAGGCTAAAATGACTGGCATGGTATCAGGAAGAAAACCTCAGAGTTCAGAGACATAGTTAAACATTTTTTGGGGTTGCTGAAGCCTAAACAGCCAAGCCCACTGAGTTAAGTACTCTCATAGAATTCATGTTCCCTGTGTCATTGCAAGGGACACTTGGGGGAAACATGACTTTCAAAGTAATAGATCTTGTAAGCCTTTTAATCTTTGCTTTATTAAAGGCAAAAAGGAGAAGCAGAAGGGCTGCCAGATCAGGAGCTCTGTTGTAGGTGGCATTTAAGGATCATGAGCCTCATGGATAAGTGATGAGCATATTCTCAAACTGCTGAATGTGGTACAGGCTCTATTTCACACTGCTGTGGCCATTTTGCCAGGGAGCTCCTAGTTTACTTCTCAATAATGAGATTTCTTCAGTGCTTAGAAATTCAGATTGAAAGGAACCTGACGTGAGGGTTTTTTAAAAAAGGAATTATCTTGCATTTTATAAGCAGAAGATCAATGATTTTTGCTTTTACAGCTTTTGCATTGAAAGAATCGTGCTGTTTCTTTGCAGCAGGCTATCACTCATATCCCATAAATCAGTATCTTACTATCAGGAAGATGCTGTAAAAGGAGCCTGAAACAAAAAATCCCTATATGATCATTGGTTGTTTTACCTTTCCAGCAAGTAACTGAAAGAAATTCACATTACACAAGAAATAAACTATGGTCAAAAGGGAACACTGACTCAATTTCTGCCCCTACAGCTTCAGCCTTGACATGAACCAACAAAACCACCTGGAAGCACAAAATTATGCCCATGGATCCCCATGGGACACATGCTGCCATCCAAAGATGTCCACAGATACCCCTGGTACTTTTGTTGACAGACTGGGGTGGGAAGGATCTCTTCCCCTGACTCTAAGATAGAAGCACACAGAAAAGTCACGTGTGGAGCTGTATATTGTGTCTGCACACTCATTGTCTGGTCTCCTGATGCCTCTGTTATGCACTGGACTCGAAGAGATGCTGTAATAAAGATGTTAGTGTAAATAACATCCATTACTGCATGACTTTGAGGTAATTTGCTGCAGGGAATTCACAATTAAGCTACTGTGTTTCTCATCTGTAGGAAATGAATTACACTTTCTTAATTGTCATAGGTTTTGTTGAGATTTAGTTCTGTAGGCATTTGGAAGTATTAAGGTATCCTTATGAGAAGACCCCATGGATATTCCGAAACAGGCTGCATTTGCCACACTCCTGATGCTTGCTGTGCAGAAGAAGCATCCATCCCTGGAAGTGTCCAAGGCCAGGTTGGATGGGGCTTAGAGCAACCTGGGATAGTGGAAGGTGTCCCTGCCCATGGCAGTGGGTGGGATTGGATGGTCTTTAAGGTCCCTCCCAACACAAACCAGCCTGTGATTCTGGGATTCCAGGAATTTATTCAAAACTGCCTTTGTGATTTCGTACAAGAGGCTTCAGTAGCTGCTGGGAGTGACAACAAGTGCACTGTCCTTCCTGCAGCCCTGGTCCCTCTCAGTCACCACCCATGGGGAATCTGGGCAGCACAGCAGCAGGGCCAACCTGCTGCCCGTGTGCCATAAGACAAGATTTCTTACAAACAGTATCAACACAAAACCTAGTTTGGGGGTGTCTGTATCTGTCCAAACCATGCTGGAAGCATATTCAGGACAAGGTGCAGGAGCCAATTACAGAGCAACCCCAGGGAACAGCATTCCCCAAACCACCATTACATCAGTGACGCAGGCAGCCAGGTCACAGGTGGTAACCACTAAAATGTGTGCAATGTGTTTTAATTTAAATCTCTCAGTTGGACTCTCCTGAATATTTTATGAAGAGCACTGAAAAGTTTTAATTATCTCTGAAAAGCAACATTCACTTTCTGACTTTCTAACAGCTCCTGTTACAATGGATTCCTGAAGCTCCTGGTGGCTTGAATTATCTGGGGGTTTGTAAAACCATAAACTCAAACAGTTAGCAGCTGGTACAGAAAGTCCTTAGAGACGCACCTGAAGGTTATGTTTAATATGGAATTTGGCTTGGTAGGCCTAATCAAGAGTAGAGTTAAACCAGAGCTCAATTTTTACTGTATTCATCTATCCTGTGTGACACTTTGTGTGGTGAGCTAACGGCTGTGTGCAGGTTTGGAACCTGATCTCATCACTGACACACAGAGCTGACCCAGGAAGGAAAAATTAATGTCCCAAGTCAGAACATGAACCTGAGAGGTCTGGGACAAGATCCACATGATACTGTTCAACATTTTTGTTGGTGACATGGACAGTAGGATCAAGGCATCCTCAACAAGTTCACTGATGACACCGAGCTGTGGGGTGCAGTCAGGCTGGAGGGAAGGGATGGATCCAGAGGGGCCTGGACAGAGAAACCCAGAGAAAACTTGGGGTGATGATTGATGAAAACCACCCCATGAGCTGCAAGGACCTTAAGGACCTGTGAATTATCATTCTTTTCCCCCTTATCGTTCCACAGCTTTTTAGAAATGCCACTGCTACAGAGCTGTGGCCAAAACAAAGGAAAAAGATTGATTTCTTTTTCAGCATATGGATGCCCTTCATTACCAGAATGCTGGGACTCACAAATGCTAAATGGCTACACAACATCAGTGACATAAGAAAGAATGGTTGGTTTGATTGCCAAATTACAAAAAAAAAATCTACTCAGGTGCCAGTGCACATCTGTGAGCTGGATCCTTTCTTGTGATCCGCTCTCAATGGCATAGGTAAATAACTGACCATGAAGGTTTTGAGTGCAACAAAACCCTTTGGGTAAAGTCTCCTTGCCATGGATTTGACACATCACACAGAGGAAGGATGCCCAAATGCTGAGCCTTAATTGGCCCTACAAATGTGGAGAAAAGAAGCATCATAGGAAAAACTCCCTTATCAATGATCTGACGGCACAGCTGACACAGCAGCCAGAAATACCAAGGGAAGGAAAGTCAGTCTTCTTAAAATGCATGAGGCAAAGGTGATAAAGCAGCAGACAGGCTCAGATGTACAGTCAGAAGTTTTCAGTGGGATAAATTACATCTCCAAGCAGCTTGAGCCACCACCCAGGCATGATTCAATCATTGTCACCTGACACTGGCACTGCAGGACTCTAGGAACTCCTGGGGACCTCTAGGAACTCTTCCACTGGCCTTTACTCACTCTGCTTTTCTCTTTTCACTTTCAGAAATCTCAGTATTTTGCATAGCAGCATCAAACCTAGATCCAGACATGATTCTTCTGTGATATGAAGGCACTCTGAACAAAGGATGAAATCACAGTGCTGGTGACATTGGGGTAAGAATTTAAATTTAATTTCAGACAGGGTTTTATGTCACTGTCTGGGACCTTGGCAAACTCCACAAGTGAACAGTGAATTAATGGAACAGACCTCCATGAGCAACAGAGAAATTAAATGCAGATGTTAAAAGTTCTGTTAATCTGGAGGAATAAAAACATTTTCATTTAATAGCCTCCTCATTGGAAAAAAAAGGTAAATATAATGATGTGTATGGGTCTTCTGTATTAATTTTCCAGTTATTCAAGTGGCTTTGCTTTAATGCCAAATATATTGAGTTCAAATGTTCAGGTAATTTCCAGCAATTATTCCACTGCCATGATGCTTTCAGTTCTAAAAATTTAAATTCACCATGTTTGTCTGGACTGGCAAATAATCTAATTAGAGAAACACAAACAATCCCAGTGACTTCTATAACTTAGCAACCATCACCACAGCTAAAGCTCAACAATTCACAATGAATTACTCACAGGACATTCACATGGGAAAATTGTTTACTAGAAATATATAAATTATTTCAGACATCCAGCCTCAGCACTTCATCCTCGGCTCATATCAGGAGCAGACACAATTAGACTAATTGTTCATTATCAATTATCCACTCTTCTCTACACTTGCTAATCTAGTGTGATGTTAATGTGTGAAAGGAGGAAGAAACTTGGTAGACTGATTAGCTTTCAGATATTTTGTAGTTGTGATGTTTGACAGCTTCACATCAGAGTCGCCTGAACTATAAATTGAGAGGATTCCCCCCTTGCAGCCCCTGATGCCTGGAGGTGACACAGCTGCGACACGCCAGCTGAAGCTCCACATCACAAATACATCACAGCTAAAGAAAATGTGCATCAGTCTGTGAGTTAAAGCATAAATTGTCTTCAAATGATATTCTCTCTTTTTCCTGCCAGAGATTAATGGCTACTTTTCTTTTTTCGTGCAAGTTGCTACTATTTTTTGTAATCTGATTTGAATTAAGCACTACCTCCTAGGAGATGAAGAGTGAAGCTGCCTTCTCGAGGCAGACAGTTCCTAGAGATCAGATAACGAGCCTTGCAGGCCTTCAAAACAGAGCAGAAAACAACAGATCAGCTGGCAAGTACTGTGTGTGAATAAACTGAGTGGGCTATTTGTTTTATTTGTGCATATAAATGAATATGCATATGTAAATGAAAATAGTCATTGGATCCCTCTGCAACAAGAATTTCACAGAGTCTTTCCACAAGCAAACTGGGTTCTGTGAGTTGTGGTTCCAGCCACAGGTTTTCTTCGCTTTTCCTCAGGATTTTGAAGGTGGTTATTAGAGACTGAGGCTTTGAACTCCAAAGTTTTCTTGGAGCACACAAAATCCCACGAGCTGGCTTCATGAAAGAGCCAAGATTACCTCGAGCATATCACATTACCTGTGGCTGAGCTAGTGAGTGGTGGGCAGCCAGTAAGAGAATCCACGTCCAAGTACAAAGTAATCTGGGCAGCTGACAAAAGAAAATGTGAAATGTCCTAAATAAGTTTGATTTATCAGCTTAATGGCTATTTCACCACCTAGAAAGACACCCTGTCTCCCCCATTGCTCAGGAGGTTAACAACAGACAGAACCATGGTTTCTTAAATAGAAAATATTCTTTGAAATAATTTGCTGGATTTGTTATCTCCCACAAACAGAGAATGAAGCGAGTCTGGAGGGTGCTGATAAAAAGAATTGTGATGGAGAAATGAATGGAAAGGTGCTCTGCCCAGCCTCTAAAACTTGTCACTCGGGCTAAGCAATTCATTGTGCAGATAAGCTATTTCTGTGGAGGCCATTGAAAGGGGCAATACCTGAATAATGTTATTTTTCAGCAAGGGTAGAGAAGAGAATTGAGGCATATTTGAGGAAGATGAGGAATGAATACAAACTGTGTGGCCAAAAGTCAAGGTAGTGTTTGCATCACCATTAGTCCCCTTTTTTAGCATAGATTTCATTAAGAAATTAATGACTTTACAAGTCATCTCAGATTGTGTTTTATCACATGAGTCACCAGATCCTCAGCAGGGTAAGTCTGAGCACCACCTACCACTAGAAAAGGATCTGACTGAAAATATTAGCAAGAACACCAGGAGTAAGTTATACTTACATAACCTATAAGATCTCTTTTAAATAAAGTCCCCCAACAGATCCCTAAAGATATTTTCACTGTGCTGAAGCTGCCCAGGTTGTCTACAAAACAAGGGATTGTGCACATCCAGGTGAATTAAATGTCTCGCTGCTACATATTGCATTAATTTCTTGGCCATTCTTGGCACTGCCTGTTCTGAATCTGCAAAAAACATGACCACCTTCACTCAACCCCTGCTATTTACAGAAAACCAAACTGCAGCCTTGCTCAATCCCCTTGAAGTCCATGGCAAAACACTGAATTTTCTTCTTGCTTGTCTTCAACAGTCTGGTGAGCATAATCTGTTTTTTCCCATTTGCTGTTAGTTCTGCTTTCTGGTTAATATGGATGAACTCCTTTATCCGTTCTTATCATTCCTGCTTTGCACAGAGAAATAAGTATACTCTAGGAACCTGAACTGACTCAGTTATATTATTTCTTCTATATTTTCTATTTGCTTCTAAACTCTTCGACTCCTTACAAGGAAAAATTTTTCAATCTTCATTTTTTTTTCCTGTGAAAAGTAAAAAATGTCTAAACTTAGTGGCTGTTATATCGTAATACCTGTTGCACACAATAACAAAGAATTCATTTTAGATGCTGAAAAGCAGATATACAGCAATATATTACACAAATATTTATATATATACCAATATACAGCCGTATTTTAGTGGTCTTACCATGAATTTATATGAGCACCTTCTAGTCTATTCTCAGTGAGGAAAATGAACATTAATTCCTACTTCACAAGTAGGGATACAAGACCCAGAGGAGATAGAAAGGTGTTTGTATGATGAGGTTTGGCTTGCTTAGTCTTCCTAAATGCTCAGCACAGAGAGACAGATTTTCTTCCACAGGGCAGAGAAACACTCACGTTTAGGATCCTGTTCTGCACCACCACTGGAGAAAATTCTGTCTTTCCTCATTGATTATATAAGAAAATTTCTGGTACATACACTGAGGTGTGGAGAGTATAAAAATGCCAAAACCCACCAATATCAGATCTGGCAAGTAAAAGATGAAACCAAGATTCCTTTCTGAGCCTCCTGTTCATCCTGGCTTGGCTTCCTGGCTCTTCTAGGCAACCACTCAGTGTTTTATGAAACCTGGTTCGTGTTCTGCAACAGCACAAATAACAGTGGGCCTAGAAATGTAGAAAAGTATAGTTTTTAGAGAGGCAAGAGAGACAGATGTATCTAAGGATGCTGCAGCCATCCCAGACAGATTGCCCCTAAGTCCAAATAGGTTTTCAAATGGAAAGATTTCTGAAAACCAAGTGTGTCTCCTTTCTAGAACAAGAACTTATTTCTTGTTGCTCTGGTGTTTCTGTCCCTACAGAATAATGCAGTAGCAGGGTATCATTCCCATGTATCCTGGAGCCTCCCAGCCCTTTGGGAACACTCTAGATGGTGGACAGATGGTGGATGATGACAGTGAAAGTGTTGAAAAAAACATTTTCCAAGCTCTGCACACAAAGTACAAATACAGAAATGTTCTGCCTCAGAGGCTTGCAATGTTGTGATCATTTAAGGATAGCCATCCACTTTCAGGCAATTATACCAATCATTCTATTATTTAGTCTGCATTTCACTGTGATTACTTTACATCTCTTTTTGTAAGAAACTAAGTGACAAAAAATGTCTCTGCAGGGCATTTTGCATGAAAGTCGGTTCACAGACAGAACCTGCAGACAGCCTTCTAATCTCATGAGCAATTTCAGTCTTTCAATTATTTCACTGCTAAACAGGAAATTAATTTTCAGAGTCTCAGTAATTTTATCTTCAAGAAGTGTGGCTGGATTGGCTTTTTCTCAACTTAAAATAATACATTAATTCTATTGTGCATCATGGAACACTGGGGTTTGGATTTTTTTTGTACTGGCATGAATCTACTAAGGAATTTTCATGTGAATGTGCGTTGAGTGCCTTACAGTGGATGAATTAGAAACCCTGCAGCATCCAAGTCTGTGGGCTAAATGATTGCTTGAGGAAATGAAAATTGGGGTAAAAAGCTGAAGAAATGCCAAGACTTTCTAATATAGGTCTAAATAAGCTATGATAACTCACCCACTTGGGGCTAAATGAGGGTACTCTACACAAAAGCAGAAAGAGCTCATGTTTAAAGGGCTTTTCCTGAAGAATCTCACTAGTGGCTCCTCAGTGGGTCACCCAAGGGCAGGCACAAAAAATTTATGTGGCTATGTGACACATTCTGTAACTTGCACCATTTTTGACAGCAGCAAAGTGTTTCCTCCCAAGGATAAAGCAAATCCTCTAAAGACTGTTCTAGAAGTTTCTTGTCCAGGATCAAAATGCTGTTCCCACCTTCCCTTCCCACACAGAATACCTTTCCCAGAGAAGAGTCACTCAAGCTACTGTCTTTCCAGATTGAGGGAAGGGAATATCAAAATCATTCAGCTTTCTGGCAAAGCAAGGTGTCACTTTACGTTGTGCTGCGTGTGACTGGCAGGGCCAGACTGAAATGCTGCTGCTTGAATGCCAAAATGCAAAGCAGAACCATCCAAACCAAGAGGGGTTTTGCAGGTTTTTCAGAACTGAGCCAAATCTTGAAACCAAGTGAAGAACCTGTTCAGGTTAAAGGTGAGAGACTTTGTCATACCCATCAAGATGTGGAGGAATAAAGAAAATCAGAAATCTGGTAGCTGCACTCTGCCTTTTGAAAAGTCCCTACTTCTCCTTTCTTTGAAGGGCTCTTCCCTCCTGCTGGCCTCAAGCAGGACAGCCAATCTCCCTGTCTCTGAACCAGAGGGGTTTTCTATACCAGTGCTTCATTCCTTCCCATCCATACGAAGACAGTTCCAAGAAATACCAAACCAAGGCAAGCAGCCCTTTCACACCCATCCCAGATGCTAAATAGTGTCCAGAGAGCATAATTCCTTCTCACTCCCTCTCCTTCCAGGCTAGAGCCATGCATGGCCAGTCCTCTGACAATTTCTAAATGTGCTCCCCTACCCTAATATCAGACAACTTTTTAAGTGTTGAATCACGTTGCTGATTTTACTCTACATATTTTTGTTCCTGCTTCTCTGTCCAAACTGCTGGGCGCTGCTTGCAAAGAAAAACAGTTGAAACCCGAGAGAAAGTGGCCTTTGAATATACCATAGCTGATCTGAAATCACCTGTGCTCTGTTCTTTCTGTGTGTTTGCATAAGAGAAGGCTGACAGAAAACACCTGAGCCGAGTCTCTTCTTTGTCTTTGTTGCCAATTAAATGAAACGAAGCCTACATTTCTGGTAGTTGGGCAGGATCTGGAAAAAATGAAGTGCTTTGTGGGAAGTCCATGAGCTTTTAGGCCCTGGCTGTGTGTAAAATGGACGCATCATTAGAGGAACATTAGATATTTATCTCACTTTCAGATGAAAGAGGGTGGGGATCCAAACTTCATTATCTGCCCAGCACGCAGTGCTACTGCTTCGTTATTTTTACATTTGAGAGCACTATTTGGAATGGAAAATCATACATCTCAGCAGCTAATGAACATGACTGAGAGACATTTCTTTGGTGGGTTTTTCTGCCTCATACTTGCTCTGCTTTTTCACCATGTTCTGGGGGAATGTGTTTTTTGGCATTTGTAAGCATAATTTCAAATGTCTCTTTCTTATAATTCAGTATCAGAGGACATGATTCAATTTCTTCATTATAATAAATCTCCATCTAAATGACAAGCCTGGCAGGAATATGTGGTATTTCTCTTGTCTAAACAAAGTGGGTGATTTGAAGCTCACCTGTCCTCATTATTTTCTTATTATTATTCATCTATATTATCAAGAGGAGAGGGTTCTGAAAAAAGCAAGTTCAAGATCTTAAGATACCTCGCACACAAAAACAACTTTATCCATCTGCAAACCATGGTTCAATTTTCCTAGTATTCCATCTTCCTGACTGATAATTAGAAAGTCAATCCCTTAATATTTTTACCTGATTGTGCCCTCTTATTCTGTCAGGACAGACTGAGCACTAGGGGTTAAAGAATTCTGTGTTTAAAACTGATATTCCTGATCCTTCCTCCTCCTCCTCCTCCTCACTGACAGGAGGTCAGGGCCTGGCTGATATAGGTTTGAGATCTCTCTCCCAGTGATGGGTCAGAGTCCAGCCTGGCCAGAGCTGCTGCAGAGAGCAGAAGGATCTATTAAAGGCAGCCAGTTCTGGGGTTGGGGATACAACATGAACCCAGAAGTGGGAGATGTTCACCTTAAAGCAAAAAGAATATGAGCTCCTTTGTAAGTCTAACATAATTCTATCTGTAACTCTGAGGCTCTAGAAGAGGGGAGAGAAAAAACCCTTTGATCTTTCTCCTCCAGGATTATTTATCTATTTTGTGCTAAGGAAGCAATTACTTTCGTGGAAAATCATAGAAGGTGAAGTTCAAAGTGATCTCAAGGAGCACAGAATTGTAGAACCACAGAATGGTTTGGGTTGGAATAGGCCTTAGAGCTCATTCTCTCCCACCCTCTGCCATGGGCAGGGACACCTTCCACTATCCCAGGTTGCTCAGAGCCCCATTCAACCTGGCCTGGGACACTTCCAGGGATGGGGCAGCCACAGCTTCTCTGGGCACCCTCTGCCAGGGCCTTAGCATCCACACAATGAAAAAATTATTTCCAATATCCGATCTCACCCTGCTCTTTTTCATTTTGAAGCCATTCCCCTTGTTCTGTCACTCCAGGCCCTTGTCAAGAGTCTCTCTCCATCTTTCCTGTGGGTTCCCTTCAGGCACTGGAGTGCCACAATGAGGTCACCCAGACCATGGACAATTGTGAAGACAGTAACACACCAGCTTCTCTAGGATGCTGAGGGAAACCACAGTGAAAGTTTTGGAGAATCCAGGTAGACAATGCCCACATCAGCTGAGCAGGATACTTTGTGATGAGTGGCAGCTGGGTTTGTCAAGCACAGTCTGCCCTTGTGCTGGTTTTTCCTTCAGTTAACTTGTGACAGCCTCTAGGAGAATTCCTTTCATAATTTCCCCACAGAATGAAGCAAGACTGATGGGCCTGTAATTTCCTGGATTTTCCTTTAAGAGATCCTTTTACATCACAGGAGTGACTTCAGCCAGGTCCAGACTCCCAGATGTCCCCTGACCTCCTCAGTCTCTTCCTAAAGATTATGGGGAGAGGCCTCACAATGATGTCACACAGCTCTCAAAATCCTCTGGGAGGATGTCAAGGATATCGATATTTTCTGCAAGGAATGACACTTGGAGTTATGAACTATTTTTCCTCAAAAACCTAGGGCTCAAGCATCTGCAATATTTCATACACCAACTCTTCCCTCACTGGTATTGGGTCTGTGTTTGCATCAACCTGGATTTTTGTTCCCTAGACCAGGGATAGCTCAGATACTGGCTGTGGTTTTGTTCAGTTCTGATTTTAGTACTTCATGTCTGTGAATTGCTGCCCTGAGAGCAAGGAAAGGTAGTAACCTAATATTGACACTTAGATCCAGGCACTCTGCTTCCCAGAATCAAGGCTTTATCACATATTAGGTTACAATGCTGGGGTTTTGTCAGAATTATAATTGCTAAAAATGCATTAAGTTTATTAAAAGCCATATCCTCATGTCTGTTAGCAATGTGGTGAGACAATCTTTTGTCATACTACACTTGCTACAGCAAAAGTGTTCATCATCTTAAGGCCATCATCTTAAGGCAGGGATACAACCTTGTAGGAAAAGAGGAACGGGCACTATTTCAGTTTTTAGCCATCAGTGGCTGAAAAATGAATTCAATATAAAACTCCTCTCTCTGTGTTTGCTCCTTGACTGTAGGAATAATTTTATTTCATTTCTACAAAGTATGCTGGCTGACATTGTTTAGAAAGGATTTTATATGATCATATTCTTGCTCATAACTTTCTCATTAACTGCCTCAGGCCAGAGTTGCTTTTGTCATTCTTTACTTATAATTTGCTGTTTATACAGTGCTGTTACCATCTTAAATCCCAGGGTATTCATTTGGTTGTCTCCACCATCCAATCCCACTTAAAATGGCAAGAAAAAGGACTTGAGTAAGTTTTATAGATAGGAACATTCGTGCAAACAGAGTCATCTGAGAATTCACAATACTTTCAGGGCAAACACATATTGGCATGATTCATTTGAAGTTTTTAAATGAATGTTATTGCTAAAAAAATTGTAGCTTGCATGAATATTCATGGGAGCAAATAAACTTTCAAGCACCAAATGAAACTAATTTCATTAGAATGTATTTCATAACAGCATTTTGAAGTAGTCTCACAGCTCTTACTTGAATTATTTAATTTTTTAAGCATTGCTAGTTCTTTTCCCATCTGCTAGTAAAATGATCTATCACTGGTACTCTGAATTATGCTGAATAAAGTTACCATAACAACTCTTAAAACACATGTAAATAGGAGACCTGCATATATTCTACGAGATTAGATAAGAGAATCATAGAATCATCAAGTTTGCAAGAGACTTTCCAGATCATTGAGTCAACCTAGAAACTTTTTTCTCCCAGTGATTATTTGACCAAAATAGAACTACACAACGGCCTACAAAAGGGATAAGATCCTGCTTGTTTTAATTCTTATTTAATTGGATTTCTATAGTATTTACAGGAATGTAATTACAAAAAGTTACTTCTGCAAGTTAGTAGCCAAAAATATTGATTGCTCAGAAAGATGAGATGGTGAGTCATTTAATCCAAGACAAAACTGGAGCTGTTGGGGAATATTCCGCTTTACACCAAAGTTTTGTTTGTGGGGTCTGAAGGTTGACTAAGGCAAACCAGCTGACTGTTCTTCAGCACTTTTGACAGATCTATGGGATGGCAGCCTCAAAGAGATAAAAACTGCATCTGGGAGCTCCCACCTCCACCAGCACATCTGAATCCAGAGGACAATATTTGCTAGGCTGGGATGCTTTTCAGTGGAGATCTGAATTAGGGCTGGAGCTGATTCAACAGCTCTGGCAGAACATTCACAGAATCACAGAGGAGCTGGGCTTGGAAGGGACATCTGGAGATCACCAGACCACAGCAGGGCCACCCAGAGCAGGTGACACAGGAGTGTATCCAGATGAGTTTGGAATGTCCCCAGAGAGGGAGACTCCATTCCCTCTCTTGGCAGGTGTTCCAGTGCTCTGCCACCCTCTATGGAAAAAAGTTCTTCATCATGTTGAGATTAAACTTCTCGTGTTTTAGTTTATGGCCATTGCTCCTCGTCCTGTCGCTGGCCACCACTGAAAAGAGTCTGGCACCATTCTCTTAACACCCCTTTTGAGATATTCCTCTGCAGGGAAAGTTTTCCAAGTCAGATGGGTCACTATATTCAGTCCTGATCCAGCTTAGAAATAAAAACCTTGGCTGATTCACACAGAGGTTATTTTCACTTAATTTCATGATTTTTTGAGGTGGTATAAATGCATCCCCTGACCATGTGTATGAGACAGCGTGTATCAGTCTTGAACCCTTTCTGTAGTTACCTGTGATTCCTTCTATATTCCTCTTTATATCCCTCCTGTTGCCTTGGCAGCTCCCTTCAGCACTGTGTTCTTTTCTGCTATTGACTCCAGATTTGAAACTGTGCCACTCTTTAGTGCTTCTTTATACCTTACCCTCTGAAAAATATATTTCTGACTCTCCTGAGTCCTGTTTTCACTAAAGTGAAAAGAGGACTCATTGAAGTGAATAGAGCCAAATAATTTTAGAAACATATAGGAATGATATTATGGAAAATAAGGTGAGATGGTTTCCCTCTTCAGTAGTCCACTCAACACTTTTGCACTTAAGACCAAGTATCTGACTGAAATCCCTTTGACTTTTTTTCAGTGCGAGCTGTCATATTATTTAATCAGGCAGAAATGCAGTTCTGACAGTGGCCTTGATAAAAAACAACACCCTAGGTTTCCATTTATGTCGTGGCTCCAGTTCATGTGTGCTGTTTAGAAAAGAAATATCTTATTAGATATCTTTTTGAAACTTGAACATGGAAGTCAAGCTATCCTCTCTCCTCATTTATCTTCATCACTTAATGGTTGTGCAAGCCGCCTTTGGAACCCCTTTGTTGTCTTCTCCTGCATGATATCTCTATTGCCATCAAATGTGTTCATCAGCTTCCTCCTTTTCTGTAACTGACTGACTTTGCCAATGTACCTGCCAAGACCAATCTGATGTTTCTCCTCACAGCCTTACTGCCCTTCAGAGACAGATTCAGCGTGGTATTTTTGGTATTTTCGCACTGGGGGTTTGTAAGAGAGAGAAGGCAGTGCTTGCCAACAGTAGTGCTCCAGCATGGAACAAATTCTGGCTTAGGTGAGTTGGGGAAATGCACCAGCAAATATCAGAAGAGAGTTCTTCTGCAGCTGGAAGCAAAAATAGTACAAATCTGAAAAACAGGTTCCTCTTTGCAGCCATCTAGATCCGAATAACAAGTAGAGAGTGCCTGCATATTATTCAAGTGACAGGTTAAATATTTATGGTGCAGCAGTGACATTTCCACTCATGTCAGTTGGACAGGTTCTTTCCAGCCCCTTAATATACTAGGTGAATACCCATTGCAGTCACTCCATGGTTTTTCTCCTATTATAAGTTTAACACATTTTTACCTCTCAAAAAAATATAATATTCCAGTCAGCAGAAGACTTCTGCGTGAATCGCTCACTGCTTCCTGACAGAACTGCCATAAGATTTTGAAAGACCCATGGTCTAACTTTTTTGAAGTTACACAAAACAAGTGTAGAAAACACTGCTGCTCAAGAAACAATTTTAGGAATTCTAATAAGATTTTTTCATTCTAAGAAGGCCTTTGAAAAACTGCAAAGATCACCTCTTTCTGCAAGTTAACACATTCGTGATGCAAAACTCTGCCTGCTTCAAAGCTCCGTCTCTATGACTGAGAATTTAATTTTTTTCAGTAATCCCATTTATTTTTCAGTAGTTGCTCTGGGGGCACATAGTATAGGGGATTCTTTGCCCAATACGTTCCATTGAAAAGACAATCAAGAAAATATAATGTGCTACATCATTCAGGCTAAACATTGCAAACATCCTCTGCTTTCTGTGACCGCAATGAAAACTGAGAATATGCTGTGTCCCTCATTAGCTACTTGGTGTCTTGTACTTGCTGTCTCTGAGCTAAAAGAAACACACACTCTGAAATGGACTTCAATTTACATAAAATGTCAGAGGAGTTGCTGTCCTGGGCAGCCTACTCCAGGCTGAATAGGATGGGTGGACCAGGCTGTCTCTCAGGTCCCTTCCAACCTCAGCTTCTCTGTGAGCTTGTGAAAAAAAAAATTCCCAGTTACTCCCTGGGAAGGCCTCACAGTGTGGCTCCCTGAATGAAGGCTCTAATACTGATGGTTTAGTGGAAAGCACAAGGGAGGAGGTCTCCCGACCAGCTCCTCTCAAATAAATTTGTTCCCTGCTTTCCTTGGGTGGTTGTAAAGCCCAAGCTGCTGTTTGCATTAGGCTGTCCCACTGTTTATTCACATTCAGCGGTCTGTGCATTGCTGACTGATTATAGTCTCAGGGCTCCACTTCCCACAGGCTCATGCTGGCTGCAATAACTGCTTTGGGGAAGTTAATGTGAGTTCAGAGAAAGGAAATCCAGTTTCTTTTTCTTGCTGGCTAAGTAAGGTGTTATATTGTTATATTTCAAAAATCATATACTGACTTTGAAGAAAAAATTAAATACACCAAGGAGAATTTTCCAGCTGTCCTGACTATTCAAGTATTATACCCTTCTCACAAGCTGACAACATTTAACCTCCTTGCAATACCAGTATGCCAGTGTATGTGCCACTCATCTGTTTTGCAATTGAAGCAAACTATTTCTTGCCTCTTCTACTCCAAACCCTGAAACCTATTATTCTCTTTCCTTTACAACAGCCTCTTGTATATCTCAGATTCCATCATATCCTTTCTTCAGTCCTTGTTCAAGTTACCTGATCTCATTTACACTTTCTCTGCAAAGCACCCTTTCCAACTGCTTGTTGATCAAATTGCTCTGTACTAGGCTGTCCTCCGTGAAACTGTATTTTCTTGAAGTATCATGTCCAAAAGTGGGCACTTTTCCATGTGAAACCTGCCTATTGTGGACAAAAGTAAATACTTCACCTATTTTTCAGTTTCTAGTTTTGTTCCTGCAACACCAGACCATATTTTCCCCCTTCTGAATAACTTCATCTCATCGATGGAGCTCCTGCTTGGAATCTACTGCAGCGCCCTGATCCTCTTTTACACAACTATTTCATACCAGAATTTTCCCAACCTAAATTTCTGAGGGTCATCATTTCTGCCCAGCTATAACACTTTGCACTTCTCCTTCCTATTTTTCTTATCACACTTGACCAAGTCTTGCTTTTTACCATTGATGGGTGTGCAGTGTCAGGCCTGCAGAGTCTAAAGCCAGAAAAAAAGCAAGAATTATAAAGGAAATTGGTGACTATATAAGTTGTGATGCTACTCTGTAATGAGTCAGGACTTAAAAACCAGAGCTATTTAATTCAGGCTGGAAAGGCACTGAAAGCTCTGAAACAGGCCATGCCATGTGAAAAAAACCCACCTTTTGATAATGGCTTTCCAGGGACCATATTATCCTGGGGGTTATTGATGCTTGTAACTGTGAGAAACAGTTGTGAATTCTAGCCAAGCGACTAAGCAACCAAAAGTCCTTGGATAGGGAGAACCAAACCTATCAAGCACTCTATTTTTTTTTAAACAACCTTCCACTTTGGGGAAGGTTTTTCACTTCTGTGGCATTTCCCACTTGAAAGTTATCAGTATATGTGGGGTTTATTATCTGGGATCTTTCTACTTCTATTTCCTCCACCAAGCCCACTTTGCTGGCTCTGTTCTTCTCCCTCCTTTGCCTCAAAGATGAATCAAGGGACTCCAGTAACTCTTCTTTGTGCAGAACCTGACATAATCAGGCTTATCTGCTTGGCATGTAGGCATTGTGGGACTAAAATGTTAAATAAAGGGCTGAGACCTTCCTCAGACTCACAAACACTGTGAAAAACTATTTTAAAATGTGGCTGCTGTAAATATCTTTTATATCTCTAACACATGCAAAATGAACCTGCTTGCCAATAAAAGTATTGCAAAGAGCAGAACTCAGAGAAGGATGAACAAGTTATTTTTAAAAGGAAAATAAATCATGGCCCATAAAGATCCTGTGATGTAAACACACCAAAAGCAAGGAGGAATCTGATGAAATATGTTCAGGGCACAGGGGAAGTCTATCAAGGGCGAAGGAAGACTGAAACAGGATTGTTTATCAACATCATCTAAGCATCTATATTACAGGAAAATTACAAGTTATCATTTCAAAATAAGGCAATTAATTTCAGTGCACACCTATAAATAATCATAAAAGATCTCTTGCTTTTAGATATGCAACAAATCAGGAGATTAACTCAATTGTTTCTTAAACAAAGATTGCCTCCCTTGCTGTCATTCAGTATTTTTCATTCCAAGGCTTTAAGAAAGATTTGACTCATGTTGCTGTCTCATCTGGCAGCAATGTTAAGGGACAGCAGAGACATCTCTGGGGAATTTTAAACTTCCATAAATTTTTTTTTTCTGTCTTTACAGAGCAGAATTGCTGATTCTGAGGATAGCCTCCTGCTGGTACAAATACAACATGCCAAACCAGAGGACAAGAGCTCCAGGGATGATCATTGATTAGGACCAGAAGGACCAAAAAACATCCCCTCCAAAAAAACCCCAAAACACCAAGAAAAGAAAACCATGAAAAAGCTCATTTATTTTAAGTAGAAATGAGATTCTAAAGTATCATTTCCTAGACTTGAGGAAACAGGAAGATGTTTCCAGCTCTTTGTCCCAGTGATAGCATCTGTCCTTGGGCAGGCTGAGGAGCTCTGATATTTTTTAGCTCTCTGATTACAGCTACATGTAAGTAATTGCACAGGATTAATGTTCTTGATTTCTTGAACACTGATGGGTGAAATCCTGGCCATAAGGTCAATGGGAAATTTATTCCAACTTCCCTAAACCATCTATTTGCACTGTACCTTCCAACCATGTAGCCTGCCAGCTGCTAGAGGAACGTCCCAGCCACATTTCCTACACACTTTCCCTGTCCTCACATCCATTTATGTCCACTTAAGCTTTGAGAAGACTTTTTTCTCCAAATATTTAGATCCCATAATGACTAACAGAAAAATTACAACGAGTGCAATTTCTTCTGTCCATAATAAACTAAAATAGGAAGAGGTGGTAAAGATTATGGTATGATCCAGTAAGGATTTGTTTGATTTATAAGATGTGGAAGGACAAAACAGTTTCAAATGTATTTAGGAGTTTTCTCTCAATTGGCAATTAGGTCCCCCCATGCAGTAGGTTTAAATAAAAGATAAACATATCTAAAAAAACATAAAACAAGGTAATCTTTCAATCTTATCAATATGAGCTAGAGAGAGGTGGCAGATCTTACACCTCAAGAGAAATTTAAACTCTTGTTATTTTACCAGCCAAATATTTCCAGTGAGAAATATTAGCTGTATATCCCAGAAATGTACATGCACAAATGTATCTTATACTCAGTGTTTTGCAGAAATGTGTCTGCACCAACACTTTTGAATAGCAAGGGAAATTAAAAAAAAACTTTTGATATACACCTTCCAAATTCCTAGTATTTCATTTGTGTAGCAAATTCTTCTGTTCTGAAGGTTACTGATTTCTCTAAGAAGAAAAAAGGCAGATGGTGAAGAACATTAATTAGCCTGCTGCTTCATAACAATCCTATTTGTTATGAAATCATGTTTGAAGAATGAAGATTATTACTGAATAGCATTTATTAATTGTACAGCACAGAGTTGAGCCCTTTTCTGGCTGGGACAGTCTGGAAAATGGAGGCTAGAAGGGATGCAGTGCATTTGAACTGTGTCCAAATAAAGTCAGTTACTCCAGGACCCTAAAGGAAAGTTAGAAAACCAAACTATACTCAGGCTCAGCTTGCTCTTTGTAGAAATTCAGGATACAAATACTTGATAATACCTAACTTTAAAAAGAAGCCCATGCTGTAATATTTAAAGAAGGATTCCCCAAATATGCACTCCACCACCATGAGCCCACCAGACAGGGACTGTACCTGGGGAGACTCTCCTCCTTCCCAGACTTTGCTCTGGGGATTCCTGACAACCTTAGTGAAGAAAACTGGTAAGAGTTCTTACCATTAAAAGCTAGGGAAGGGACATTACACAGAAGCCCTAGTCATATTATAGGTCTCTGCAAGTCTGATTTATGGTGATACAAGACCAAAGAGGAGAGATCAGAGCCAATTTCTGTATGCTGGAGTACAGTGTTTTCTCAGGACTGGTCTCTAGGGTAGACAAAAGATGACTTAAATTGTGAGTGCTGACAGACAGCTGATAATGGTCTATACGTGAGAGAATTTCTAAAACTGAACTTTTGCACTCCTAGGCACAAGCCTGTTACTGGCTGGCGGCTACCAGGAAGGTCTGGTTGTAAATTTTGATAACATCTGGACAAAACGAAGGTGACACATCCTGAAACCTTTGATTCATATTGCCAGTGAAGTACCAGGAGCAAGCAAGGCTCCAATCAGCCTGAGGCACCGGGAGGCTGTCCCTGAGCCAGCAGTGTGTCCCGGGGACAAGGACACAAATGGGATCCTGGGGGACATCAGGAAGAGCAGTGCCAGCAGGTCAGGGGTGATCCTGCCCCTCTGCCCAGCCCTGGAGGCACATCTGGACAGCTGTGTCCAGCTCTGGGATCATCAGCACAGGAGGGACAGGGAGCTCCTGGAGCGGGGCCAGCGGAGGCTGCAGAGATGATTTAGGGCCTGGAGCATCTCTGGCAGGGAAAGGCTGAGGGAGCTGGGGCTGTCCAGGCTGGAGAGGAGCCCCAGCTGAGAGGGGCCCTCAGCCCTGGGTGTCCCTGTGTGCAGGGAGGGCTCCGAGCAGGGCCCAGGCTCTGCTCCGGGGGGCCCAGCAATGGCACCAGAGCCACGGGCAGGGACTGAGCCCAGGGGGTTCCACCTGCACAGGAGGCACAACTTCTTCCCTGGGCACTGCCTGGGCACTGAACAGAGACCAGAGAGGGTGTGGAGTCTCCTCACTGGGGATATTCCAGACCCCTCTGGACACAATCCTGTGCCCTGTGCTCTGGGATGGCCCTGCTGGAGCAGGGAGGTGGCACCACTGACCCACTGTGGTCCTTTCCAACCTGACCCATCCTGGGATTCTGTGATATCCTTTCTAAGGCTGCAAAATCATGAAATTTACCCATAGCCTTTCACACAAGGCCTTTGGAAATCAGAAACTCTACTTTGCTGACTAAAAAGGGAGGGAAAGATGCAGAAATCTCTTCTTCCCTGCAGAAGAGCAGGGAAACACATGGATAAACTCACCTCCTGCCAGGATGACACAAAGTAATGCCTTCCTATTATCACCTCATGATGCTTAAAGGAACTAACTCACTAGAAATGAAATGAAATGAAATGAAATTAAATTAAATTAAATTAAATGATGAAATCTTTCTATTGTCTCTGAATTATTTTACCTTTTGTTGTTGGACACTTTCTTAAAGATAGATCTGATCTGTTCTTCCAGATTAGAATTTCCTCTGGTAACTTATTGCTTGTTTAAAAATGCAGGTGTGTATTTTTTGCTGTCACTGGGCTTTATGCTGCCACATTTTACCAAGGCTCATAGTTCAGTTTGCAAACAGACAGTGCCTCAGTGGCACATGGTGATCTTCCTCCTCCTTTTCATCAGGCTCAAGTAACATGACCATCCTTGCCTTAGAGCACCAAGACAGTCAAATTATAAGGAAAACCAAAGGCGCATTCCTAAATGTTATTTAACTGACAAAAGAGATGGAGTTTTGGCAATTTTTGCTGCTCATTCTTCATAAGTGGCATTTTGCCACTTATGTTGGAATATTAAATACACCACTCACAAAGGTGTAAGGTCAAATGGACAATTGTTAGTATGCAATAAGATGTCTAGCTGGATTTTTAATCTTCACAGATCCAGTCAGCATCAATCCTTTGCAAAAAAAAAAAAAAAAAAGAAAAATAATTAATTTTAAGGATCAGAGTTTGGGTCAAAGAAACTTGGCAGTGACTTCTTTGGGAAGAACAAGTTTTCCTACAGATCTATTTTAAAAAATTATTGAAGAATCCCTGACATCTGTGTTGGTTAAATGATAAAATGGATTGCAAGAACAAGAGTGTTTAAAAAACCTGTCCTGAGGACACCCTAGGGCAGGGCAATGACAGCATAATATACTTACTGTCACTGAAAACATCTGAGTAGGATGTTAATTCCTTGAAACATTGTGTACTTAATTAATCCCCTGGGTCTTCAGGAACTGTTTTTTGTCTATAAGTCTTCAAGCTACTGCATGAACAAAGTGAACTGAACAGTTCATTACAGCTCTAATTAACAGATTCTATACATAAACTAGGATTATGGTCCTGACAGATGACAAATAAGCACAGACCCACCATGTCATCTCCCAGGCTGGGTTCTTTTCCTCGGAGTTTTCCAACCATCCTCTCAGGCCTGGGGCACTGACAGTCACAAAGCTACAACAAAACTAAAGTGGCAATTTTAATGACCTTATTTTAGAATGCTGCTGAGCACAGAGAAGCTGTGGCTGCCTCATCCATGCGAGTGTTTAAAGCCAGGCTGAGCAACCTGGGATAGTGGAAGGTGTCCCTGCCCATGGCAGAGGTGGGATGAGAAGGGCTTTAAGGTCCTGTCCAGCCCAAACCATTCCACAATTCAAAGTCAGGTTTGGGGTGTGTCCT
The DNA here is from genome assembly GCA_013397075.1 of Rhabdornis inornatus. NCBI lineage: Eukaryota > Metazoa > Chordata > Aves > Passeriformes > Rhabdornithidae > Rhabdornis > Rhabdornis inornatus. Next base: position 16,302 of record VWZS01001606.1, on the reverse strand, counting down.
TGAGCATGCATGTTCTGTTCAGATGCAGTAAACAAAAACACATAAAAACATCTCTGGGCCAAAATTTACAGCTGTCTTGAGAAAATTCAACGCTCTATATAAAATAATTTCCAGTATACAGGAAGAAGAAAGCAAGTATATTGATAGTTTTGAAATATAAGGCATGGAAGAAATAAACATTATAGAGATGAAATTATTTTAAATGTGAATTGATGGAATTTGTATTTCTGTTCCCCTAATTTAACATCGATTTGAAATGGAGATGATGTGAATTGATCTGAACCCATTTTGGTTCTACAATAACTATACAGACTTTAAATGATTTTTTTCTAATTGTTTTTCAGCATAACTTTTGCCAGTCCCATCCACAGCAGGAAAAAACATGCTTGCATCTGATGGTGGGTATTTTGGGCAACATTTTCTGAGATTATAAAGCCTTTTTATCTTTCAAAGTCTCACAGAAATGCTGGAAAGACAGCAGTGAACTGGAGGAGAACTGAAGAAGAGAAATCAACATGCAGTGGTTATACCCATAGAATTAACTGTGTTATTTAGGTACTATTAACAGTATTCTTCAAAGAAAGGTAAATTTATGAGTCACGTCATATGTTTTGTTGAACTTTTGGTATTTGATTAAATACTCTGTATAATCCAAAGGAATTGCACATTTTCTTTGGAGACCACAGAATAATTTACCCTTTGCATTATGCATCTGTGCTGTGTTTGTATACTGAAACATTTCCCAGAAGTACAGTTAATCTTGGGATTAGGATTATTTGCATGAACAATTCGGTTGATATGAAATCTGAAATACCTCCAATTATGCTTAAATTTTTAAATGCTGTTTGATGCTGAGAGTTTATTCTTGGGAGTAGCTATGACTTCATAGAAAATGAACAAAGTGAGCAATGCTTCAAAGAAATACTGTAGAGCTGGTAACTAATGCTTAGTGCTATTCTGCTAATTAGCTGGAAGCTTAGAGAGTGGAATTAAGCAATTAATTTCCTCCACAATAACCTTAGTACTTCCAGTGGACAGTGATGTACCATGCAATCTACTTATGTCAGGAAGGGAGAAGATAATAACCTTCCACCCTCAAATATTTGTATTTATATTGTAACTTAAGGCAGTTAATGAGATGGGGAGTTGGGTTTGTACAACAACTGTTATAAGAAAATAGAAAAAGGTTCCTGCATTAATTTTTATCCTGCAAATTAAAGCCTGATCCAGTAGAAGACACGGAAAGATCTGCTGCTGTCTACAGTCTAGCTAAACTTTGGGCAACAAAAACTCTTCCTTGGTTATACCTCAGGGTAAAGCATCTACAGCCACACCCTGTGGTGGGGAATGCTGCCCCATGCAGTTATGGCCAGACACCACTGGGGTTCTNAAGAAAGACACTGAGGGGCTGGAGCGTGTCCAGGGAAGGGAACGGAGCTGGGGAAGGGGCTGGAGCAGCAGGAGGGGCTGAGGGAGCTGGGAAAGGGGCTCAGCCTGGAGAAAAGGAGGCTCAGGGGGAACCTTCTGGCTCTGCACAACTCCCTGACAGGAGGGGACAGCTGGGGGGGGTCAGGCTCTGCTCCCAGGGAACAGGGACAGGATGAGAGGAAACAGCCTCAAGTTGTGCCAGGGGAGGGTCAGGTTGGACATCAGCAGGAATTTTATCATGGAAAGGGTGCTCAGGTACTGGAGGGGGCTGTCCAGGGAGGGGGTGGGATCTCCATCCCTGGAGGTGTCCAAGGAACAACCAGACGTGGCACTCAGTGCTCTGGGCTGGTGACAAGGTGGGGATTGATCAGTCTCAGGATGGACTCGGTGATCTTGGAGAGCTTTTCCAACCCAGTGGTTCTGTGATTCTCTGCCCTTGAAAGAAATGAGGCTCAGTAAAATTCAGTGCATTTCATTAAAGTGCTAAAAGCGTTGGTGAGTAATATCTCCTGATGACCCGGATCATGCTAAATTAACTTTATGTTTACAGTGGTTCATGTTTGTGACAGCATTAAGGGGAAAGTAAGATTTTTGTAATTACAAAGGTTGACAGCAAAAGGCTTGATAGCTGCGTAGGTCTGTCACATTCTTTCATTTCAGTCTTTTCTCTAGAGTTATTAGAATTGCCCCAAATCATGTTGTCTGTTAAAATCTACTCTGCAAAACACTCGATTTTGATCTGCTAAACCCTTTTAGAACAAAAGGATTTATGTGCATGCACTATTCACTGTGACATCCACTAAAGCCATTTAAACTCCAAGCATGTGAAGCATAGCACTTATAACTTGCCATGCACAGGTATTTTGATGGATAAGGAAAAAAATGGGAGAGGCAGTTTTTCTTTCAGCTTGATGAAGCTTAGCCAGAAACAATTATTTTCATGATTCAGAATAAATGTGTAAAAAAGGTAGCAGCTAAACGACATCGTCCTCATTCAGTTGCTGAATCTTTCAATTTATGGCAAACAATTGAGAAGTTCATGGCATTGTTCACTGATCCTGTTCAGAGACAAAACTTTAATGTTCAACAGTGTAGTGCATTTGCTAAGGGGATCCAATGCCTTATGGCACCAATATGGGTAGTTTTTGCCTTCAATTCGTCCATATAAATTATTTTATGGAAAGCTAAATTGTGCAGTGAGAACTTTTAAATCAAATAATCCTGCAATAACTCTGTGCTTAATGATATCACATAGTACATGTCAAACTCATCCAGTTTAGATATTCCAAAGTGCTTCATGTCTATCTGTTAATCCTATTTCTCTTCTGTGTGATGATACCTTTGATTTGTCTCTGCATTTAAATGGGATAGTTTACAGTCCTACAATTCAGCTGCAGGAAGAGCTTTTCAGTTCAGGCAAATGCTCAAACTCTCTCTTACAGAGGAACAAAACAACATATTCTCAAAATTACATATTCTTTTCTTTCAGTAAAAAATTAGTTTTATGAGAATTGAAAACTGAACTGAGTTATTTAAAGGCAAATACTAAAATGTTTCTTCTATCAAAATAAAAAATATTTTCTAGAATCATCTTCCTATGAGGTAAGGAGAGATTTTGCACATCTAAAGATCAGTGGTGTCTTAGGTACTACTTGTGTTGAAATACTTTCAGAATTATGAGGGGGTTTTTTAGGTATTCTTAACTGAAAACCTTTCCTTCAGCTGGACTTAGAAATAATGCACTATGTTTTGAATAAAACTCAAGAACTTTCTTTTAAGAACGAACAAACCCAGGGCACTTCTTGCTCCCACTAGTGCCGTGAGAAGGCTTCAGTAAAAAAATATTCAGTTGATTCTAAGTTAAATTCCATTGCAATTGAAGTAGATACAACTTTTCAGTGAATTAATTAATGCTAAAATCATCTGACTTAACAGCAATGTGATTCATTAGTCAGTGTTCAAATTTGTACTTAATGAACAGGAAAATCATACAATTATGATAAGGGTGAACTTCTCTTCTTAATCTATCACTTCCTTACCTTTCAATTAATCTATTTTGTTTTTCAAAATTGTCCTTACACCACTATAGCACTAACCCAGTTCCTAATTCTGTGAAGGAACTGCAGAATGCCCATAACAGCCCTTCAGTTACCTCCAGGGATGGCTGTTTAATTCTAATAAGGACAGACATAATTTTGATTTTCATGCAGTTTCTATAATAGCACAACACTGAGCAGTGTGGGTGAAGCCATGGAGCAGGCAGGTCACCAGGCTTTCAAGGTGTGCTAAATTATTTTGACACAATTGCCACATCTGTGAAATGCATTTGGGAGACAGTCTCACTCATGAATACTTAGAATTCTTTCTATTTCTCACTCCAAGGTTTTGGTGTGTTTTCTACAAATAATGTTATTTTTTAGTGAAATTCTACTCTTACTTCTTTGGTGAGGTGAACATAGTTTTGTGTTATGAGATGCATCATTGGGAAGATGTGGGCAGACTGGGGCTCCCAGCAATGCTGTGATGTAAAGATAAAACAGCAGCCAGGTGTCTCAGGGGACTCAAAAATTAGATAAGAAGGATAGGTGGATGAAAATTAAGGATAGAAGAAGAAAAAATACTTCTGTGGGTGGCTACTCCTTAACATCTATCTGTACTATCTGGTTTTGTCTCTGGCATCAAATCATACCTGGGTATTCAGTCAGAGGCTGGAGTGGTAGGACTTTCTTTAACACAACAGGCTTCATGAAACGTTAGGGGGTGCAACATCTTTGGAGTCTCCTCTCTGTCACCCCTGCTGGAAAATGGCCAAGGAAATTCCTGAGGTGTCAGGAAAAGGGAACAGAGCTGTGCAAACTTCATTTTCTTAGGAAATCCACTTGGTGACAAGGTAAAGGCCTTACTTTGTCTCCCCCAGCAAACCAACAACAGCTCCAGGAGGTTTTTCCAGTGCCTTCTCTTGCCCAGTTCCATGTCCCTTCCTGCAGAGCTCTATGGTAGAAGGCCAAAGTCATAATCTGACCCTTTCTTTTCAAGTTCTACTGTTTGCTTTCTCCAGATTAGAGCAACATAATCATATTTTACAAGGTCTGGTACCCTCATTATTCCTCCTCAGGCTGCTTTCTCAATTTGATGTCCCTTGCAACTGTGAAGCTTCTTTTTTACTCTTATTTGTCATCCATTAATTAACTGAATTGATCCTTCTTTCTTTCACTTGCTCACTCTGCCTCTCATCCTTCACTTTCATCTCATTCACTTTATTTAACATCACTTTGAAGGAATGAAGGTGAATGGTCAAAAGAACATGGGAAACAATCTTTATATAAGCAACAGAATATGGAATATGTGGTTTCTGTGTTTATTACTTGACCTGTCAATATTCTGATAGGCTGAAATCAACTGAGGGACCCTGATTTCTCTTGGGATTTTAGGCACTCCAAAATAACAGCTCCTACCAGGATGGGATGGAGCAGAACTGAACCCACCAAAAGCCCCAAATAATGTGATAAACAGAACGTGAAGTTTGCTTCTTCACATTTATTTTTATTGTAGATTTCACATCTGTAAAAATGTTGCCAAATCAAGATCTTTGAAAGCATTTAATGATAGTATTTTTCTCCCTAGAAGTGATTGAGAGTCACAGGTGTGAGGTGTGAGATCCCAGAAGCTCTGACTACTGACTCAGAGTCATCAGTGGGCAGATTTGAGTGCAATCACAAATCCAGTCCTTGCAATCAGCCTCACATAAACAAGCTTTTCAGGAAGGTTCCATCTCAGTATTTAACAAGTGCAGGTTTTTTTACAGAAAGTGTAGGGGCTAAATGGATCATAAGGAAAGTAAACTCTTATACAACAACTAAGAAGGAAAGTTCATCAGTTGCAAACAGGTAGTTATTATCGCCAGAGTACTCTGACATTTCAAAGCCTTTGCCAGCTCTGTCAGCCTGTCCTCACACTTAACAGACAAAAGAGACCCCGAGAGCACTATATCCCCAGCCTGCAGACATTTGCATCAGTTATTAGTTCTAATTCTCTGTGACATGGAGCCTGAATACATCTGAATATCTTCTCTTAATATGAGGAGTTACTGATACCATGTCAAAACCACCACTCTGTTCTGATTACATTTGGGTATTTTTTCAGGTTGCCCTTCCCTCCTCCCCCCCTCCTTCTTTTGGACAACACTAACACAGCACACTTGAGCATCTTTTTTTCATCGCTTATGGCAGTCTGCTCACTGGGGAGCTGTAAATTGTGTGAATAACAAAAGCAGAAAACTGTGGTCATGAGGACGATTTATCAAAGCCACATATCACAGAATATCCTGAGCTAGGAGGGGCCCACAAGGATCATCTGGTCCATCTCTTCTCCCTGCACAGACACCCCAACAATCCCACCCTGTGCATCCCTGGGAGCGTTGTCCAAACACTCCTGGAACTCTGGCAGCCTTGGGGCTGTGACCATTCCCTGGGGAGCCTGTTCAGTGCCCAACACCCTCTGGGGGAAGAACCTTTCCCTGATATCCACCCTAACCCTCCCTGACACAGCTCCAGCCATTCCCTGGGTCCTGTCCCTGGTCATACACAGCAGAGATCAATGCCGGCCCCTCCACTTCTGGCTTATTGCACTGTAAAAAGGAAACTTTCCTTAGTTAATATTTGTTCAAAATTTTTAGGACAGGAAGAACCATGAAGTTGCTGTGCTGTAAAAGATCTGTGACCACTCAACAAATCTTGACTGCCCTTTGATAATTCTGTGGCACCCTGGAGCTTTACACTCTGCTCAGACAAAGCTGGGAAAGAGGAACAAACCCATCTCTGTGTAAGGGAAAGTGCAGGGAGGCTTTAGCAATGTGCTAATGGCCACTGCTGATCTGACTTCAGACAGGATATTATTCTTATCTGCACCTCTACTTCCTGTCTGTAAAGAGGTAATGGAGCTTACGGGTTTTACCAGTGTTTGCAAGATGTATGGGATTCAGGTTCAGAGCAGATAGTGGCAGATAAACACCTAAAATATACCGTGGTTTCCAGTGAATCCTGGACCATCCTACATTGGCCACCTCACTACAGGTGTAGATCCTGGCTTTGCTGCAGCTGCTCTGCTGTGCAGCACATCTGCACCTGCAGATACTTGGAAGTGTGCCTCCCTAAGGCACAACCAAAGCAGCTCGAGGCAGAAGCTGTCCACATCAAAACTGGAGTAAAAGATCACTTTGGGGTTCAATGTGTAAGGAGCTTTGTCAGGACTAGGCTGAGCCTACAAAGTGGATGTTGGCAAAGTCCAGGTAGCTCTGAAGGCAGTGCAATTCCTCCTTCTTAGGAACACAATCTTTTTAAGGAGGCCTGAAGATTGTTCCATAAATATGGACCAGGGAGGAAGTGCCTGTTTTTGCAGCTCTGATTATGCAGTTTGCTGCAGCAGCTGCTGATTCCATGTGTCACAAGTCAATACAAATAATGGGAATGTTGCTTAGGAAAGAGGAATTAGCACTCAGTAAAACTGATAGCTGGAGCTGAAGAAGACATTGCAGAGAGAATCCTGGACTACCTCAACAGCAAGACCTCTTGCAAAATGTCTTTCTCTTTGTGAAACACCTCAAAGATGCAGCTTTGGACATTTTGCCTCAAGTTTCTTTGTGGTGTTCTATTCAGTCAGAGAGAAATAGAACTTTTCATTCTTTTAATTTGCACCAGCTGAAAGAATAAATGCCTTTTTCCTGTGCTCAGACATCTGGGATGCCCTTTTGTCCCCTGTGTACTCTGCTCCACACACATCCTCTCTGCACCCCCAGTGCTGTGCTGCTGCCTGATGTGAAAACAACAAAGGACTGGGGACTGAACTCCAAGCCTGACATTGTGCTGAGGGAATCGATTAGCAGGTAACACCTTCAGGAACTGATGCACACACAATTTGTCTTGTGCCAGCTCCAAAGGGTCGGAGTGACAGTAATGACTTCTGTGTCTGTACCTGCCCAAAGCTTTCAAACATGGTTAATGGAGAGTTACACACTTAGCAGTGGTGGTGGTGGGGCCTTAGAAATTGTCAGAGTTCTTGGGGTTACTCATTTTTCTAAGAACCTATGTTTTTCTAATCCCTGCCAATTTGCCTCACTGTAAGAAAAATCAAACCTCGGTTATGACTCAACAGCAAACTGAATAAATTATAAATAAATGGCATCCTTATCACTGAGTTGCAGTGACTATGTAAGAGTGCAGAAACACACCAGGAGTAGCATGTACCTCTCACATACAGTGTTCTCTTTTTGGGTGATACTGGAAGCAAAACTATTTAAAGAAAATAATAACCTTTGTTTACAGTGATGAGTGGTTAACAAGGTTTTTAAGCATATTAGGGTACTAAAGGAACTATTTAGGAGACCAATTTCATAAGGCACAAATACACATCTACAAATAAATATGTAACTATATATATGAATGGATAAGTACTGTTGGTACTCAACATAATATCATTTTTATCTCTGCCAAAAGAATTGTGTACGGTTTTCAATTAAGCATATATTTAAGCAGATAAATGGAAATAGTTCCATTTTGGAGCATAAGTCATTCTAGGAAAGTGATTGTCATAAGAATATGTCTGAGACATACTGTGTGGTGGAGTTTTTCTTTATAAATGAACAAACAAACAAGTAAATAATTATAGGATAAAGGAGCTCTTGTAAACTACCAGAAAACTCTGTAATAGAGCAATAAGTTGACAGTGCTCCAGAGCTCAATCTGATTAGTTTTCTTCATTATACAGCCAGGTAGATACTTCTGTTTTTTCTGTTTGTTTCAGAAGGATTTCAAAATCAGCTATCAAAGAGAAGATCTTAAATTAAGGCTGATTCTGAAATTAGGACCTGAGGCAAACAGTCTCTAGGTGAAAGCAGCTCACAATCACAGGCTTACCTTTTTTCCTCATTTAACTGAATTGACAAGAAATGGCATTAACTTTAACATTCAGCACAATCTGCACGGCCTGGCTCCCAGAGAATGAGAACACTGAAAAACACAAAATGACCCTAAATGTTTCCTCCAAGGAGATGAGACCATGTAGTCAGCACTGGTGGCTGCAGCTGCCCATGGTCTCAGCTACCCAGGTGATGAGGGCTGAGTTTTGAAGGGATAAGCTGAACATCAAGTGGACACCTCCTTTCTTCCACCTGCCCATTCAAATTTGGGATCTTATCCCTTTACAAGAAGATTCCCAGTGCTTGGCTTCTGTCTCTGACTACACACTGGGTGATGCTTGGGGGTGGTAGGGGGGTTGTTTCCCAGACTGGAAAGGTGCCTTATCCTGCTCCTCAGCTGCTGCCTTTTTTCACCCCCATCTTCTTAGCTGCTGCTTCTTTCCTTAAGCTAAACCATTTTTCTCCCATTTCTCAGGGCTATGCTTTTTCTCTGAAGATCAGTGAACTATGGGGCACCAGTTTTCAAGAACTTTGCTGTTCTCTCATGGCTAAACTGAGTATCATAAAGAAAACCAGCATGTGTCAAGCTCTGGGCCACACATTTCTGTTTCTACAAGGAACTGGTAACCAATGTAACAGGTCAGGACTGGGGCCTCACACTGGGACTATGTGGCACAGTGGGATTGTAGTCACAGGTACAACAGCCTCTTCTTTGACTACACTTCTGTGGGACCTTGGGTAAATCACCTTTTCCCCAAGCTTTGAAGGTTCTTGGGCCTTCACTACTGCCATGCTTTTGCTGAATACTGACCTTGAGTTAGGGTCTCTGTGGAGATGTGAAAACAACTTAATTACTTGATCCCTAAGCAGCAGCCAAACAAAGACCCAGGAGTTAGGGATGAAATGCAGAAAGCATCTTTTATCTCTGCTCAGAATCCTCACTTGCTAATGGGGCCTTGGAGAGTTTTTTCTATTTTTTCCCTGTTATTAAATGAACATCGAGAGAGAGAGAGAGAGTGTGAAAGAAAGAGGGGGGTCTCTTCTATGCTTTGTGGAGTTTTTTGTATAAATAGAAGAAATACAGATATTAGGCTGAATTTTTGAGGTTTTTACTGGGATCCAAAAGATGAATTAGGCATTTGTAGGTGCCTAACTGCCACTTCATCTTTGTCTCATTCGTAAAATTGCAATACCACTCTCAGGTTTGAGCATTCCTCAGATCTCAGCCAGGATCTTTCATTGTACCCCTCTTATTCTTTCAGTTGAGTTCTTTCCAGCATGGGAAAGAAATACCTGCCTGAAGCAAGGCAGAATATGTGCTGGAGGCTAGAAACGTGGTCAAGAAAGATGTTGTAGTTTGGTACCTCTGAGACAAATCAGAGACATCCACCTCCCCAGTTTTGCAGCATAGAAGTTTAAAGCTGGTTCTGAGCAGGGACTTTAAGTGCCTGGCTGCAGAAGGAAGGCTGTGTTAAGAGATGAAGTTCCCTGTGCAAGGGCTCAGAGAATGAAGCCAGTGCATACCCAAGATTCAGGGTAGGCAGCACATTCTGTGACAGGCCCTGCAGAAAACTAATGGGCAACACCTGCAAGAGGGACATCTGTAAAACCCTTTACTCATATCTCTCCTCAGATGTGAGCACAGAGGAATATCCACAGATAAGTGCCTGGATAAGGTCAGGATGCACAATGTATCATTTTCTCCAGTTCTCATTTTCTCCATTTCTCTCACTTTTCCTTTGAGTGCTGATAAAGGGTTTGACCTTTCTTTGAAGGCACAGAGTCTGGGTGCAGCTCCATCACACTGCAGGTGAAGCACTCACTCAGGAAGTGCAGGACCTGTATTCCTGCTCCTTTCCAGCTGAAAAGACTTAAAATTGTTATTCCACTTGCCATACCTTCAGTGCCACACTGAAAAAAATGATAGCAGGATTGCAAGGAAACATGAGACTAGAAGGATTTTTAGGGTCTCCTGTGACAGCCCATAGATGAAACACCCCTTATGGGAGCAGAGGGGATCAGAGCCCACAGCCAAGCTCTGATCCCCCTTGTGCTGGAGCTGATGGTACCACAGCAACCAACCCTCCAAGCATGGCTTAGGCAATAACATTAGAAAAGGGATACAGACTTGTTCCTCTGAGTTTGGAGTATTTCGTGTAAAATTTACAGCAAGAAGTATCAAAACAAGCTTTCGAGGCACAGATTTTGAGCCTCGCTATTTTCTTTTGCCAAACTGTGTTTGAGTGTGTTTGAGTTGACCCTTTGTGTGACTGACCAGAGGTTTATATCTGCAGTTCGAAGTTCACTTCTAGTCTGCAGCTTTTTTAGAAGGAGTTTATGGAAATAGGTATCTGGCCGATCCTTCACATTTTTTTATTATTTTGTTCTGGAAGAAGGACTTTATTCTGAAAAGCAGCACAGTTTATTGTCTCTAACAGAGGAAGGAAATTCTCTAAATACACTGAGATATTGCAAGGTCTGTGCTTGAGCAGCTTTATGAAAGAGTTGGAAGCTGAGGTATAGCCCAGAGGTTTAGCCATAAACCCATTTTTTCTTGGACAGCTAGCAGACTTGCCAAGATCTCTAGAAATATTTCTGTGCTTTGAATGAAATCCTTTGTGAAGGTAATCATGCTTGGTATTGTGAGGAAAAGGGTAAAACTGGAAGAATGTAGATTTGCTGAGTGACCTTGCAGCTGGGAATGCCAAAACCTGGAGAACAGTGTGGGAAAGCCCATCCATTGTGCTGATTGCTTTTCATACTCTGGCTGCTTTGAGAAGCAGAATCTCTGTGCAGATGTTTGGAGAGGCTCAGAGGCCCTCTCACAGACATGCCTGAGCTCCCTGTTTCAGGAGAGAGGGGATCAAAGCTCAGAGATCATAAAAAAGAACTGGGAGGTCACAGCATGGTGGAAAACAACTCATCCTTGGTAAATGGGTGCCAACAGCTGGGATGGACTGAGCCCAACAGTGCCAGCATTCCCACTTGTGTGTCTCCACTCAGGTGCTGCTTTGGGATTCTCTGGTCACTGAGGTAATGAAATAAATTTACTCTTTGCATTTGAGCCACAGTTTTGTGGTTGTTTTGGCTGCCTGCCTGCATTGACTCACATGCTTTGGTAGTACTTGCAACTCACAGATAACCAGAAGTTCCAGTTATTCCCTTAGATCCCCACTGGAGTCTTTCAGAATTTTGCCTCCTTGATTCTTCTGCTCTGAGAAGTGAAGGACCCACCAAGCCCCAGGTGCAAGGAAGGAAGGGTCACGTGGAGAGGAGCAGCTGGCAGTGTGGGCTCTGTAAATGTCTGTAGAGTACAACTCAAAGGATCAAGACAGGTTTTCCTCCCCAGGTACAGCTGCCTGGCTGTACAAAATGCTGTCATGGCTCTCACGCAGCCGCAGGTGGCAGTGACTGCAGCAATCATTCCAAATTAGCGGCCACTTTTCTGAAGCCTTTGACAATAAAGACTCGATTTACCAACAGAAATAGTAATTTCTAGGTGGTGGAGGACCTCCTCAAAGTTTTCGGTGTCTCCCTCTACTTGGTTGTGCTCAAATCAGATGCAGAGCACCTGCTCTGGATCCAGCCTCACCACTCCTGTGTGAGTGAAGAGCTGGCTTTGATCTCTCACCAATAAACAAATATAAGAAAGGCTTTTTCAGTGGATGGGAGCAGTCCTGTTTCCAGGTAACCATGTCCTTTCCTCATGAATCACTATGGAAACTCAATTCCCTCCTTCTGTTTCCTCTAAATGAGAAAGCATGTTTCCCTGCTAGCAGAGACGGAAACTCTTTGATTTCCTTTTCCAGTCCTTGACTCTACAATAGCAGAGGGTCACTTCTAATTCTAACGTGAGGCACTGAAATTTCAGCAATGTTGAAACAGACACCCCAGGCAGTCTCACAGCTGCTTCAAAATAACCTCCTCAAAACGCTTTGGAAAGAAATTAAAGCCTATTTTTTTTCTCAGAGAATGGTGCTGTGATGTGCAAACAAAAATGTAGAACACAACTCAGCTCCCATATCTTCCACCAGCCTCTCCTAGCTGGTAAGGTGTTTCCACCTACACATTACTTGCTATCATGCTTAGCAGATGCACAGGAGTTTCAGAAGACTCAGTCATGAACTTGAACAGGTCTAAGGTCAGGATGAAGCTTTCTGAGAACATAGTCCCCATCTTAGAGTGTTTTCCAAGCTGCCTCCTGTCTGCATGCATTCAGGTTTTCTCCTCACCAATTTGTGAGATCATACTGGCTGACATGGAGAAGTGGCACTATGAAAACTGACACACTGAACCTTGGTTTTGGTCAAAACCCCACCAGGCAGTACTGACCCCACCTATACTCCCATCTTCACTTGGAGTGTTCCCATTTACAACAAAAAATAAAAGCAGTAGTGTGTTCCTGAGCCTCGAACATGATCAGGTGCTTAACTTTTGTTGAAATGCTCTTGACCACAGAAAACTGATTTTTTTGTTTGTTGTTTTCCAAAGGTTTCAAGAATTCTGTCACTTGATATCATTGAAGCCCTGCAATATTCAGTGGTTTTGATACCAAAGATCTGTGGTTTTCTTTCTTGGTAATCTCACCATGTGCACAGAGCTTTTAAAATATAAGTTGGTGTGTCCTACCAGTACCCCAGATGGGTTTAGCAGCATGCTCCCCTTCCCAGCTTGCAAACTGAGATCTTAACATCTCCCACATTTCCACTTGTTTATTTATGTGTCTTTATCCAGGGAGCTCTGCAGCTCTACAACCATGAATGATGTTATCCATTCACCCTCAAATTATCATTACTGCTTCCTTTAGAGCAATAAAGATGTCTGAAGGCATCTGCAGTTTCAGACAACCAAGTAAAACAAAACAGCCCTTTCCTGTTTTAGCGTCCATGGCAATCAGAGAATTAGTTTGCACTCAAATAGACTACTTCCCAAAAAATTCCTTTTTTTTTTTTTGTAAATTGTTGCCATGGGCAGGCAGTATTTTGCACCTCTCCTTCATGTTGCATTAACATGTTTTTTCATATTGAAATTCCTAATTTCAAGACAAGAAGAGTCTTCCAGTGGAAAAGCCTGCACTGGTAGCCAAGAGTTTCAACAATTTTGCGTAAAATTATGAAAATTTAATAGCTTGTTCTGGCTGGAAATTTTCTTTTTTAATTTTTGAGTGATCCTAATAAAAAGAAATTATTTTACCCCCTGATATTTTTAAGATCACTTTTTATGCCCCTCCAAGGATGCTGCAGCTGAAATTGTCAGTGACCAGTCATACATTATACGTGCAGTATGGGTCCAATTCTATTTGCAGATACACCCAAGGAGAGGCAGAAGCAAAAACAACAACAACAACAACAACAGCAACAACAACAGCAACAACAATTAAAAAAACCCCAAACAAACAAACAAAAAAACCCCAAACCACCAAACAAACAAACAAAAACCCTGAAACCCAGAGAGATGTCCCTAAAAGTTTCTTGTTGGAGGCTCTCTCGGCAAGAGAAGCCAACCCTGCAGGTCTTGGGAGAGTTACCTGTGGGACAGATCAGATTTGTTAGAGATTTCAAAGGACCAGCACTTCACTGGAGATGAAATCCTTGGAGAAGAGCTTTACTTTGTCCACTGCATCAAAAAGAGTGAAGTGATGTCAAGCAAAAGCTAAAAGCCCCTTTCCTGGTACAGAGGATCATTCCCTCCAGAGACACCACATAAACCATCACACAGCCTCACTCCAGATCCATCACCTGCCTTTGATGGATGCTCATCCCAGATTAAAAAGAGAAAACTCTACTCTTTGAAATTACTTCATCATGAGACTGGATCTCTTGTCTCTTCTGAGCACAATGGTCTAGTCCTCAGAACAGTACAAGCTTGCAGCTAACAGTATAGCAAGAAATATGCTTTTGTCTTGCATACCTGTACAGAGTACATAAAACTAGTCTAAATAGATATTCTAGAATTATACTGTCAGATGCTGATTGCTTTGCATCATTGGAAAAGCTTCTGCTGAAGTAACCCAAGTATTTAATATATTATAATAATTAACTATGTTGAAAATAATATTCACTGTATTCTTCCAACTTCCATTAACTGTCCTTTTTGACATGCAGTTAAATTCTCCTTTGTGATAAATCCACCAGCCAGAGAAGGATCTGTGCATGCACATGTGTATGTTCTGGTATCATGTCATGTTGGGTGGAAAAAGAACTACAGTTGGGTTCTTGAGGCAGTCCCTTACAAGAGGTGACTGTCAGGATGTCTCTGCTGGCAGTGCACACCTGCGTGGTGCAGACCCTGCACCGCCCAGCCAAGCTCCAGGACCAGCACAACTCACCCCAGTAGAACTCCTGTTGAATATCCAGCAGAAAAGCACTGCACTAACACCAGGGGAGGGCTCCAGGAGAGCAGAGGTGCTGCCTCTTGGTGTGCTGTGTCACAGTGAGCCATCACTCTGCCCAGTGCTGCATGGACCAGGCAACCATTCCTCCTGCTGCTCTTCACAAAGCATATTGCACAACACAAATGAGGGTTTTTAAATGGTTTTGTTCATAGATGCTCCCCTTCGTGTCTTTTTAATCATTCTCTCAACATTCTAGTTGTAATGTTCCAGTGTTTCTGACAAAGGACAAAATAGGAAGAGCAGAAGCAAATTAATTTCTGCCTCTGTCAAGAAACATAAACCAAAAAGTGTCCTACTAAAGATCCCTTGCACTCTAATAAATGATGTTGATTACAAATATAAGCATTTGGAATAGAAAATAAGTTTGTAGAACCAAAATATATTTTAACAAAGCCACACAAATGACTTGAAGATATTTTTAAAATCTATTTTTTCATCAGTTCTTTGTGAAATAACTGGCTGTTTTGGCCAGCTTTGGAAGATGTGCTAGTGATCTGTGCATCAGAAACAGAATAATAGGAATGATTGCATCAACGGTATGGTTTAGCTTGTTAATGTTGCAAAGCAGAACTGAGAATATGAGATGGAAGTGCTACAGAAATAAAAACCATAAACCCTGGAGAAAACTCATGCTATAAGAGGGCTAAATTTAACCTGATATGAAGTACAAAGCTTTTCCAAAAACCAATGCACAAACAAAGTCAAAACAAATCAACAAAATATTTAAGAACCACTGTAAATCAGTGTACTGTATAAAGCTTAAAGGCTCACTTTGACTCTTGGCTGTTGTTGCCTTCATAGAAACTTAGTGGCACTGCATGCAGTGTTCAGAAGTGCCTGACTCACCTGGATGCTCCTGAAAATGTTATCCATGAGCCACCTCTCTATGTTTTGTAAGTTTAGTATTCATCAGAATATAGGCCAGTGGCTAAACCCAGCTTAATCAGCCAGCACCAGAGACTTCAGAGATTAATACAGAGCAGGTTCTGGTATTAATTAACACATACTCCCACTTAGTTCTCTTGAGAAAAGCCAGTTTGTAGCCCACTACACAAATTTCCAGCAGGGAAAGGGAGAGGCACGTGTCAAGTCTCATGCCACAAAACCCCAAAACTGTACTGAAAATTCCTGCCATTACAGACAATAGCTAAGGTGTGGATCCTGGAGGGAAATACATGATGCAAAGGAGGCAGTTTCTCCAAGCAGCCCCTTGGTGCAGTGTCATTTCTCACAGTTCCAGCAGGTAGAGCCATGGCTTCAAATATTTTCCAGGAAAGCAGCTGGTCTGATCATTTGGGTTGAGTACTCTCCCCCCAGCTGCATGAGTGTGTTTTAGATTAGAGCTCTGGAAACAAATCCAAAACAAAGCCCAACCATTCTTCTTACCCTTTCATAATTGGTAGGAAGCTAAAACTGGGATTCCATCGGCTGGAAAAGCCTTAATCCCACTGTGACAACTGTAAGACTGTCCACAAATAAATATTTCTATGAAATAAAAATATAGATTCTTATTTATAGAAAATATTAAGTCAGCTCTAACACACTTGGTACAATGCTGACCTAAAGG
>VWZS01001605.1:0-10173 GCA_013397075.1 Rhabdornis inornatus | reverse complement strand
TCTGTGTCAATGTCCTGGTGTTCTCTGTGTGTGTGTCAATGTCCTGGTGTGCTCTGTGTCAATGTCCTGGTGTTCCGTGTGTGTGTGTCCATGTCCCGGTGTGCTCTGTGTGTGCTGAACAAGCCTCTCCTCGGTGACACACCGACTAAAGCACGAGCAGAAACACTTTCTGCTTGCTTCAGCTGCAAAACAAAACCAGCTTTCATCAGAGGACAGGAAGGGCCAGCAGCCTCCTGTGTGAAACACTTTGTGTTAGGTCTGAGGCTGTGAATGGCTCTTGGTGAGAAATGCTGGTTTTGTTGTAGCAGGCTGGGAGATGAGATAAGAGTAAAATACCAAACACACATGCACAAAAGTATGTGTGAGAAATGGGAATGATAAAGGGTTTGGAGCAGGTTCCTGCTCAGGGGTTTGAGGTGCAGCACTGGTGATCTTTGCTGGAGAAGTTGAGGGAAATTGCAGCATAATCAATTAAAATTGGGGCTGCTGTCCCTGGACAAAGCTGTCTCAAGGCAAATTAAAATAAATAAATTACTCCTTTGCCTTTTTGCCAAGGCTGTGGGGCTTTGCAAAGAGAGGCTGGAGGTGCAGAGAGCACTGCAGTGCCAGCAGGGGAGGAGACACCTCCCCACCTTCCCGAGGAGAAACTTCACCTGAGGGTCAGGGAGGGTCCTGCCTGCCTGGGAAGGGGTTTGCTCTCGGAGGAAGTGTGGCACTGGGCACGTGTGGCAGTGGTGGCCCTGGCAGGGCTGGGGAGTGGCTGGAGCAGTGGTCTGAAGAGGCTTTCCCAGCCCCAGTGACTGTGGGGTTTTTTAGGAAATGAGGATCAGCCACAATTTCTGATCGCCCAGGGGTGCCACAGGAGCACTGCCAGCGTGCTCTGACACCCGGCCAGGAGTTCCTGTGGTGCTGCTCCCGCCCTTGGCTCTCCCCCCTCGTGCGGAGGCAGCACAGGGTGGAGGCTGAGCCTGGTCCCTGTGACCCCCCAGCAGCATCACCCCTGGTGGCCACTGGTGACCACCAGCTCCAGCAGCTGGCCCCAGCCACCCCTCGGGTCACACCCCGCTTCCCAAAATGACATTTCCCATCCTGGGGTGTCCCCCTGGCGCCGCCGAGCCCTGAGCCAGGCACGGCCCGTGGGTCACTTTGGGGCTCCGTGGTGCTGAACGTCTCCAGCTGAATCCCAGCAGCAGCCAAGCTGCCCTTGCTCCTTCACTGGCCACCCCCAGAGACGGGTGAGGGGGACGGCGCTCCAGGGAGAGAAATTCAAAAAAGGGGAGAGGAAAACACTGATGTGGTTTTAATCAAACACACGGAGAGGAAAAAGGAGGCTCTGAAAGGCAGCAGTGCTGGCAGCAGTGTCCATCCCTGCGCTGCTCAGTGCTTCGTTTCATGCATTCATACACATTCATTCTTACAGGACACAGCTGACATTATTGCTTCTGTGACATCATTTCTGTGACATCATTGATTTCTGTGACATCATTTCTGTGACATTATTTCTGTGGCATCATTATTTCTCTGACATTATTATTTCTGTGACATCATTTCTGTGACATCATTTATTTCTGTGACATTATTTATTTCTGTGACATCATTTCTGTGACATTATTTCTGTGGCATCATTATTTCTCTGACATTATTATTTCTGTGACATCATTTCTGTGACATCATTTATTTCTGTGACATTATTTATTTCTGTGACATCATTTATTTCTGTGACATCATTTCTGTGACATCATTTCTGTGACATTATTTCTGTGACATTTATTTCTGTGACATCATTCATTTCTGTGACATCATTTCTGTGACATCATTTATTTCTGTGACATTATTTATTTCTGTGACATTATTTCTGTGACATTATTTCTGTGGCATCATTATTTCTCTGACATTATTATTTCTGTGACATCATTTCTGTGACATCATTTATTTCTGTGACATTATTTATTTCTGTGACATCATTTCTGTGACATTATTTCTGTGACATTTATTTCTGTGACATCATTCATTTCTGTGACATCATTTCTGTGACATCATTTATTTCTGTGACATTATTTCTGTGGCATCATTATTTCTCTGACATTATTATTTCTGTGACATCATTTATTTCTGTGACATCATTTATTTCCGTGACATCATTTCTGTGACACTATTTCTGTGACACTATTTATTTCAGTGACATTATTTATTTCTGTGACATCATTTCTGTGACATTATTTCTGTGACATTTATTTCTGTGACATCATTCATTTCTGTGACATCATTTCTGTGACATCATTTATTTCTGTGACATTATTTCTGTGGCATCATTATTTCTCTGACATTATTATTTCTGTGACATCATTTATTTCTGTGACATCATTTATTTCTGTGACACCATTTCTGTTACATTATTTATTTCTGTGACATCATTTCTGTGACATTATTTATTTCAGTGCCATTATTTATTTCAGTGACATTATTTCTGTGCTGGTGGCCAGGTCCATTCCACAGAGGAGAAGCTGCTGCAGTTCAGTTCTCTCTCTGCATTTCTTGGCCTGTGTTATCTCAGACTCCCAAGTTTCCATCTCTGCCTTTATCCTGTCTTGGCAATAGCACTGAATATTGATAAGTAACTAAATGTAGGCAGTTTCCCAGGTGACTTCTTCTGCTGAAAACCCAAATTTGCACTTTTTTTGGGCGCCATATGGGTCCAATTACCCATTAACTGCCAAGGAGGACGGTTCAATCCAGTATCACGTTAAGGTGTGCGATATGTGGGCTGAGATTGTTTTCCTGCTGGCATTTGCTTGCAAGAATTTAAATTTCCTGTCAATCACAAGGCAAGCAAGTTATTTTCACTGTGCCATTGAGACCCAACTGTCACAAAGAAAACATCACAAAAGGCACAAAAATGGCACCTTTTTGATGGTACAACATGATTATCCTGATCTTATATTTTGTTGTGGTTTCTATAGATTATTTTTCTGCCTTTTTTTTTTTTCTCCAGAACAAAGTTCTTGCTTTGATGCCTCTCTTTGATAAAGTTATAAAGCTGTGCCAAAGATTTGAAATCTGTCATGGGACTTCTCTCTTCTCGGGAATGAGTTGCAAATGATGTCCCCCATAGTTTTTAAAAAAAGCTGCCTGCCTCTCCTTCAGCAAATACTGCTCTGTGACACTGTGAATCTCTCACTTTTTCATCTCTGCTTTTGTCTGAATCCTGCTGAAATATTAACAGGGTTCCTCGCAGCTGACAGGAGATGCAGAGCCTGCTCAGCACATCCCTGATGATATTTATTCCAGGGGGACCCCAGGGCACAGCCAGGGGCCAGCAGCTGCACAAACCCTGCCCTGGCACTGGAGGGACTAAAAGGGACCCAGCCTCATCCCACCTGAATGGCCCTGCTCTGGGAGAAAACAGCTCAGAGCTGTGTCCATGTGAACCAGGGGATGCTCTGGGATAGAAAACAGCTCAGAGCTGTGTCCATGTGAACCAGGGGATGCTCTGGGATAGAAAACAGCTCAGAGCTGTGTCCATGTGAACCAGGGGATGCTCTGGGAGAAAACAGCTCAGAGCTGTGTCCATCCAAACCAGGGAATGTTCTGGGATAGAAAACAGCTCAGAGCTGTGTCCATGTGAACCAGGGGATGCTCTGGGAGAAAACAGCTCAGAGCTGTGTCCATCCAAACCAGGGAATGTTCTGGGATAGAAAACAGCTCAGAGCTGTGTCCATGTGAACCAGGGGATGCTCTGGGAGAAAACAGCTCAGAGCTGTGTCCATCCAAACCAGGGAATGTTCTGGGATAGAAAACAGCTCAGAGCTGTGTCCATGTGAACCAGGGGATGCTCTGGGAGAAAACAGCTCAGAGCTGTGTCCATCCAAACCAGGGAATGTTCTGGGATAGAAAACAGCTCAGAGCTGTGTCCATGTGAACCAGGGGATGCTCTGGGAGAAAACAGCTCAGAGCTGTGTCCATCCAAACCAGGGAATGTTCTGGGATAGAAAACAGCTCAGAGCTGTGTCCATGTGAACCAGGGGATGCTCTGGGAGAAAACAGCTCAGAGCTGTGTCCATCCAAACCAGGGAATGTTCTGGGATAGAAAACAGCTCAGAGCTGTGTCCATGTGAACCAGGGGATGCTCTGGGAGAAAACAGCTCAGAGCTGTGTCCATCCAAACCAGGGAATGTTCTGGGATAGAAAACAGCTCAGAGCTGTGTCCATGTGAACCAGGGGATGCTCTGGGATAGAAAACAGCTCAGAGCTGTGTCCATCCAAACCAGGGGATGCTCTGGGAGAAAAGCAGCAGACAGGAGGAAGAGGAGCAGAGAGGAGGAAGAGGAGCAGACAGGAGGAAGAAGAGCAGAGAGGCTGTGGAACATTTCAGTGCTCTGAGCAGCGAGGCCAGAGCCAGCCTGGGCTTGTGTGGGAATAACAGCTGCTAGCGAGGTCAGGTATTCCTTAAGGCAATTTTTGTTTCCGTGAACACAGGAGAAGCCAAATAACCGGAGCATTATTGGCTTGCAGCTCCAGCCCCAATCCAGCCTGCACTGGAGCGCAGGGACCTGGGGATCCCACCAAGGCCGCCCTTCCAGCATTTGTTCATTCTCCTGTCTGCTGCTCTGCCTGTCTCGTCTTTTCCCGGTTTCCCTGCAATACCCCGAACTCATTTCACATGCTCGGGAGTGGCTTGGCTCCCATTTGAGCTTGCTGTGGGTGGGGCCGTGTTTTTACAGCGCTACACTCACCATTCCTGTAAGAAAACGGGAGATTAAAAGTTCCCTTGCATAGTAAAGGCCAAATATCTCATTCCCAGCAGCCAGAGGGGAATTTACTGTGCCAGGCATCCCTGGATGTATCTCCCAGTCGGAGGGACGTCAGGGTGGGATGGGACTGGAGGTTTGTGCTCCCCCTGCTCCTCCCCAGCCGTGCTGGAGGCTCGCACCTGGGCTGCAGGTGGGGCACGGGATGGTGTCCCAGGGCAGGGTGACATGAGGGGTCCTGGCTGCTCCTGCTGACCAGGGCCCCTCTGCCGGGGTCAGCAGCTCCTTCAACCCCCAGCGACACCTTCACACGCACCGGGAAGGAAGATTGGTGATTGCTGGGATGTAAAGCACCGACAGAGGGAATCCTGAGGAGCTCCCTCCTGTCCTGCTCTGCACCAGGTCAGGCTGCTCACCCTGCGGGTGGGACTGAGCCCCTGCCCCTGCAGGTGCTGCACGGAGCCCTTGGTGCATCCCTGCATCCCTGCACAGAGCCCCTGGTGCATCCCTGCATCCCTGCATGGAGCCAAGTGCTGCAAGGAGCCCTTGGTGCATCCCTGCATGGAGCCAAGTGCTGCAAGGAGCCCTTGGTGCATCCCTGCATGGAGCCCTTGGTGCATCCCTGCATCCCTGCATGGAGCCCCTGCTGCATCCCTGCATCCCTGCTGGCTCCTGGGCAGGTCTGGGACTGCTGTGCTCCCTCTGGAAAGGGAAGGAGAATCCTCACCTGGACCTCAGCCCGGAGCCCAGCCGCTGGCGGCAGGAGGAGCAGCCCGTGCCCAGCAGCAGCCTCGTGGGCTGCACGAGGATTTGTGCCGTGTGTATCAATCTCCCTCGCAGGGACGGATTATTAATGTCGTGGGTTTAACCATATGCATGTTCCTCTTCAAATAAAAAAAGAGAGAACCTTGAAGTCACCGGATGAAGACTGCATTCATCATCTTCAGCACGAGCGGCCCTGAAACACTCAGGCTCTCCACTCACATCTGCCAGGGGGGATTGGAGGAGCAGCCGGCTCCGTGCTGCAGGATTTGCATAAAACCCAGCACCCATGCAGCTGAAATCCCACTTTTCCATGGGAAAATCCCACTGAAATCCCAGTATTTACAAGGGCTGGAGGGACAGGACACAGGGAATGGATCCCAGTGCCAGAGGACAGGGCTGGATGGGATTTGGGCAGGAATTGTTCCCAGTGCCAGAGGACAGGGCTGGATGGGATTTGGGCAGGAATTGTTCCCTGTGCCAGAGGACAGGGCTGGATGGGATCTTGGGCAGGAATTGTTCCCTGTGCCCCAGGGCAGGGCTGGATGGGATTTGGGGCAGGAATTGTTCCTGGCAGGGTGGGCAGGGCTGGCACAGGGTGCCCAGAGCAGCTGTGGCTGCCCCTGGATCCCTGGCAGTGCCCAAGGCCAGGTTGGACACTGGGACACCCTGGGACAGTGGGAGGTGTCCCTGCCATGGCAGGGGTGGCTCTGGGTGGCATTTGAGGTCCCTGTGAACCCAAAGCAGTCTGGGACTCCACGATCACCGTGACCTTGGAGCCCCTGTGCCAGCACCGGGTCAGGGCAGGGCCAGCCCCCAGCAATGAAAATTTCATTTTCTCTTCTGGGTCTTTCCTTCCCTGGGAACACAGCGCTCCTCCCTCCACGAGTGAGGCACACGAATTTCCAGCACTGAGCACCTGAAGCTCCATTTCTCCCTTCTGGGTGGATTCTGCTGAAATCCCGGTGCTCCCTCCCCGACGAGGAGCAGGTGGGAAACAAGTGTGGAGGCAGCAGAGGAGTAAAACACGGAGTTGTAATAATTCACTCGTAAATGTCGCACCGTGCACGTGGGCACCAGAACCTTTCTTAAAAATAATTCAGATAAACGACCATTTACAGCTTCACAAATCCAGCACCCCCTAGGACACAGGGAGCTGAATTCTGTGCTGCTGCCAAAGCCAGGTGATTAATAATTAGCCTTTAAACTTCTTCCTAATTTTTCCAGCTGCTGACAATGCCTTTTGCATATAATCATGTCTCACTCACTGCATTACAGGTTTGGGGTTTTTTAATTGAGTTCTTAAAAATAGGCTTTTGTTAAGCTTCAGCTCGAAAATAATTTTTAAAACCTTGTAACTTAATCAGTTTTCCAAATCTGCTCAATCAAATCTACTGACAAAAAAAAAAAATGACCAGAAGGAACCTCCACTTCTGTTTTCAGAGTGAAATTGGGGGGCACATTTCCAGGGCTCAGGAGCTGAGCAGAGTGCAGACAATAAACCAGCAATAATTGTGTCATCCCACCTGTTCCCATTCAGGTATTGATAAGAACCTTATCAGCCTTTGGAGACACTGATTCACTGTGTTGCAGAGTAGATATGAAGAAAATAAATTCTTGATGGGAGCTGTTAATGTGAATTCCCTCCCTGTTATGCCTATTAAAGGAATTTCAGCCCATCAGGAACTAATCACATTTCATTTCCCCCTGTTTTTTTCACTCATGGTCAACACAAACTGGCAGGGCCGAGGTGTAGGATAATCAAAGCCTTCTTCATGGTTGAATAAATTTAATACTCTTGCTTCATCAGTGCAGTGTATTAAAAAGTCCCCTGACAGATTTAGCTTGATTGTTTAAGGCGTCACTGCGGAGCAGCAGCATTACAGATCTCACCTGCAGTATGGGGGGCCTTGGCTTTCATTTGTCTGGAACATGACACGAGGAATTGGATTGAAATAAGTTCCTTTGAGGAACACAGCCAATTGATGAAGTCATAACACAATCTCCACAACCTAAGCAGAGAAATAAGTGAACATTAATTTGGTGTTTGCAGTAGCAGGCAGCACTAATAACACAGGTATTTGGAGCTGTAAATAAGTAATTCAACAATGTAATGTCGTAGCAAGCAGATATTTGTTTTATNCAGGGCTGGATGGGATTTGGGGCAGGAATTGTTCCTGGCAGGGTGGGCAGGGCTGGCACAGGGTGCCCAGAGCAGCTGTGGCTGCCCCTGGATCCCTGGCAGTGCCCAAGGCCAGGCTGGACATTGGGACACCCTGGGACAGTGGGAGGTGTCCCTGCATGGCAGGGGTGGCTCTGGGTGGCATTTGAGGTCCCTGTGAACCCAAAGCAGTCTGGGACTCCACGATCACCGTGACCTTGGAGCCCCTGTGCCAGCACCGGGTCAGGGCAGGGCCAGCCCCCAGCAATGAAAATTTCATTTTCTCTTCTGGGTCTTTCCTTCCCTGGGAACACAGCGCTCCTCCCTCCACGAGTGAGGCACACGAATTTCCAGCACTGAGCACCTGAAGCTCCATTTCTCCCTTCTGGGTGGATTCTGCTGAAATCCCGGTGCTCCCTCCCCGACGAGGAGCAGGTGGGAAACAAGTGTGGAGGCAGCAGAGGAGTAAAACACGGAGTTGTAATAATTCACTCGTAAATGTCGCACCGTGCACGTGGGCACCAGAACCTTTCTTAAAAATAATTCAGATAAACGACCATTTACAGCTTCACAAATCCAGCACCCCCTAGGACACAGGGAGCTGAATTCTGTGCTGCTGCCAAAGCCAGGTGATTAATAATTAGCCTTTAAACTTCTTCCTAATTTTTCCAGCTGCTGACAATGCCTTTTGCATATAATCATGTCTCACTCACTGCATTACAGGTTTGGGGTTTTTTAATTGAGTTCTTAAAAATAGGCTTTTGTTAAGCTTCAGCTCGAAAATAATTTTTAAAACCTTGTAACTTAATCAGTTTTCCAAATCTGCTCAATCAAATCTACTGACGAAAAAAAAATGACCAGAAGGAACCTCCACTTCTGTTTTCAGAGTGAAATTGGGGGGCACATTTCCAGGGCTCAGGAGCTGAGCAGAGTGCAGACAATAAACCAGCAATAATTGTGTCATCCCACCTGTTCCCATTCAGGTATTGATAAGAACCTTATCAGCCTTTGGAGACACTGATTCACTGTGTTGCGGAGTAGATATGAAGAAAATAAATTCTTGATGGGAGCTGTTAATGTGAATTCCCTCCCTGTTATGCCTATTAAAGGAATTTCAGCCCATCAGGAACTAATCACATTTCATTTCCCCCTGTTTTTTTCACTCATGGTCAACACAAACTGGCAGGGCCGAGGTGTAGGATAATCAAAGCCTTCTTCATGGTTGAATAAATTTAATACTCTTGCTTCATCAGTGCAGTGTATTAAAAAGTCCCCTGACAGATTTAGCTTGATTGTTTAAGGCGTCACTGCGGAGCAGCAGCATTACAGATCTCACCTGCAGTATGGGGGGCCTTGGCTTTCATTTGTCTGGAACATGACACGAGGAATTGGATTGAAATAAGTTCCTTTGAGGAACACAGCCAATTGATGAAGTCATAACACAATCTCCACAACCTAAGCAGAGAAATAAGTGAACATTAATTTGGTGTTTGCAGTAGCAGGCAGCACTAATAACACAGGTATTTGGAGCTGTAAATAAGTAATTCAACAATGTAATGTCGTAGCAAGCAGATATTTGTTTTATAAACAAACAAATTACAAACAGTTCCACTATGTTTAAAACACTAACTTGCTTTTCTACGGCCTAATTTTGTTACTGAAAGTGCCAGGTCAGCTGCTGGAGCTCCTGTGGGAGTGAATGAGGATTTTCTTTCCTTTGTGCTGTGGGGCTGGGCCGGATCGTGGCCCTGAGGATCCATCCTGCAGGGAGCTCCTGCACAGGCAGGGACCAGCCCGTGCTGCCACCGAGCTGCTCCAGCCACTTCCAGCAAAAAGGGGCTGGAAAAATCCTGCTGGGCACACGTTTGGCTGGGTCAGAAAACACCCAAGCAAAAGTGCTCATTTCCTAGTTAAGGTTTCTGCATTCAAAGCCAGAATGCAATTGGGGGAAAAAGTCTTCAGCAGCACTGGAGATGAAATCCAAGAGCCTAAAGCCAGTGCCTGGCTCTGTGATAAATTCAAATGACTCCTCTTTGTTAAAGGCCAGGTTGCAACTAATATGAAATTCAATTAAGGTAAAAATATCTATTTTCCTGGTCTTGCTAATAGAACAGCTGGTAATGACCCTGCCAATAACTCCAAACTTGCTCTGGGATATATCCAAGGGTGCAGGTTTTCCTGCCATTAATAAATCATTTTGTATTCCACTGCACCACCGGGATTGTCTTGGTGTGCCTGTGACTGGAAATAAAGAGATCCAGTGCTGAAATGTGTGTCACTGCTGTTTTTCCCAGAGCAGACTGCCCTGGATGGGGCAGAGGTTTGGGATCTGCAGCAGGACGGTGCCCAGCCCCGGGTGGCCCAGCAGCCCCCGAGGGCTCATTCTCCCCTCCTGGAGCACTCCCGGGGGCCACAGCGGAGGGGAATTCATTTCTGGCCAGGGGAAACCAGCAGAGCTCGCCCTGCTCCCAGCTGGCAGTGCTCCTGTCCCTGTCCCTGCTC
>VWZS01001604.1:426732-511979 GCA_013397075.1 Rhabdornis inornatus | reverse complement strand
GCCGCTCCCGGAGAGGCGGCGGGACCGAGCACCCAGCAGTGCCGGGGCAGCGCGGGGCCTTCCCGCAGGACGGCGCCCACGGCCAGGGAAAGGCGCCGCGTCTCTCCGGGGTGCCCGAGGCTGCGGCACCGGTCTGTGGAGGCACGTGCTGCAGAGTCCTCGAGGAACGGACAGAGGGCTTCACCTGGGGCTAAAATCCACCTAAAATGTTCTGGATGTGTTTTTGGGGACCACATGCGTTCAAGGACTGTAATGCATTGAGTGGGCAGCCCTGCTAGGCTTTGTGTATTAGCTCTTATGGNTTCTGGGAGAAATGCAGTTTGGTGCTTTTTTTTTTTTTTTTTTTTTTAATATCTAGAAAGGGGGGGAAAGTAATTCTATTTTTTTTTTTTTTAAAGTAACACGTATGTCTTCACTTCCATGCTCCAGTTCCCTTCCAATATGGACTCATACTTTTTTAGGATTCCAAGGCCGTTACCACTCCTACAGTGTGGTTAATGCCTAACAGTTCTTCCAACAGAGGCTCCTCTTGGGCCTTCAGGCATTGTGTTACCTTACAACTTGGATTATAGGAAAGAGTGTGCTGGCATTTGGCATTCCAGTTGCCCATGTGCTACCAAATTCCCTGTGTACTATGCCCAGTGTGCTGTGTAATCTTATGTAAGTGCAAGAAAAAGAAATTTTTAAAATTGTATTTAATGTGAAAGATACAGAATGTAAGAAATACCAGACAACTGTTTGGTTTCTTTTGTACTGACAGAGGCAAACACCGATTGCTTGTAAAATGTTGCTTTGGATTTAATGTTCCACTATACTAAGTTAGGGAGCGACAAAGCAAAGAAGCAGGGTGAGATTTGTTTTTGTGAGTAAACATTGAAATTGGTTTCATTATCTTCATTTGATGTCATCCTTGCCATTAAATAATCCTCCTGTAGCCTGGGTTCAGGCTAATTATTAGGTTTTTTGGTAGGCAAGGAAGGTACTCCTCCTTCCTTTCCTGCTTTCATGCCTAGCTATCAATCTGCAAGAGTGCATTTGCTCAGACAGGAATTTCCTACCAGCTTGATACCTTCCCTTTTATTTCTGTCAAGCTAAGCACAGCTCTGTTAAAATTTACAGAGAAAGCAGCTCCCAAGGCAGAGTTTTCTTAATACTGGGTGTGTAACCACTCCATGTCCATTTGCTCAGGGTGCTGTTGAGCCTTGTGGCTGTATTGAACTCCCTGATGTTGGCTAGGGACATAATTGCTCTGTGTCTATGTTCTGGGGAGTAGTGAAGCAAGGTACTTGGGGGTATTGTCAAATTTGTGTTAAAGGAGCTATATCCAAAGAGAAATAAGTAGGAATTTGCATAGAATATTCTTGATTTGCAGGTACACCTACACCAGCAAAATATGCTCCCTGCAAAGACAATACCAGCACAGCAAAGTGTGGGAGACATTGCCATCATTTTGAGGCTGGAAACTGCTCCATCTCTCCTGCCTGGTGAGTCTTATTAGTTCTCAAAAGCACTCTGTCCTCTTCCCGGGGTGTTCCTTTTGCTAGTCAAGAGTCGTGATGGGGAGTGAAGGCAAAACACTGAGAATTGGAAGTTTTACAGTCTGGTGCAGTGGTTCCTCTCATGAGATTTAGTGAGTTTGTAAGAATGCCAAATATTAGGATCTGCAATTTATTTTATGATAGACTCAGAGACTGGTGGCCTTTTTGGTTTTTTTTCAGAGACTATGCCTATGTGAACTGACTATGCAGCAAGGGTATCAGGATGAGTGAGCAGTCATGTAAAGTACAGAAATGTTTGAAGAAGGTTGTGCTGGGCAAAGGCAGCTAATGCAGGCAGACAGAATTTTCTTGGTGGTTCCCCTACATAACAAATCAGTCATCTACCTATTTGCAAAATACAGACTCCTGCTAAAAAAGTCCTGTGGATAAAGGAAACTAGTTTTGGTTTGAAGTTTTATTTGGTTTTTTGTGGCTTTTTTTTCCTTTCTGCTGCAGTGGATCTGCATTGCTTTATTCTGTTAAAAGCGTTCTCACTGAGATTAAAACCAGGGACATTAAGGAGGAGACATATGAGAATGCAAAAAATCAGTCTGAGTTCAGTTCAGGAAAAGGTCAGAGAACAAGAAAGTCAGTGTAAATACTCCCTGTGCCCACAGCTGAGGTGGTGCTGCAGGGTTTGCTGCAGCTGCAGTTACAGTGAAAGCCCCAGAAGACTCTTCAGTAAAATGTTATGTCACTTAAACATTGCTCAAATCCTTTTGATGCAGGTGTTGTTGGAAAACACCCTTTATTTGTTATGCAGACTAGGCCATAGAGGATTCATGAGGAGGTGAATACCCCTTCATGAATTGGTAAATACTGTGTGGAATATCTGAAACGGGATTTGGGAAAAATATAGAGGTAAGTTTGCATCTGCGAAAAGGCTTTTTTTCCCTAATACTAAAATACAGAGCCTGTGGTCCAAGCACTAATAATCCGTATTCAGGTTTCTCTTTTCTGTCAATAATACTGAGTGCTCACTGCAATACCAGTTTTTATTTGAAATCTGTTCTATCTTACTCTGGCCTGTGTTTGTAAATGACAAATCTAAGATCTGTGTGGAGCAAGGCAGGTAATTAATCGTGAAAGTGTGGATACCCAGCTGAGATGTCTTATGGTCTTAGTTGAACTTTCCAGTCACTGTCAGCTGGGAGACTTAAGGGAATGCTGCTGGGTTTAAAAAAAACGTGATTTAATTCTGGAGATATCATTAGCTCAGATAACACAGAGTTGAAAAACTAGAAAGATTAGATTCTTTAAAAAGATCAAATATTAATTTATTAGAACTGTGTGCTTAGCACCTGTGAATGGTCATTTTTACCATTTCTTCTGTGACTTTAGCCAGTCTCCCTTACTGGAAAATGTTCCCTGTAAATACAGTAAAATGCATTCCTGGGGATAAGGAAAACCTTACATTATAAGAGATGCTGGTAATTTTTAATTAAAATCATTGCAAAGCAACAGTGAGATAATGTATGTAGTTGTGTAGGGGATATGAATAACAGTTGCAAATAATGTATGTTCAATTTAGCTGTAGTTATGCAAATGAAAAAAAGAAAATTGGAAAACACTGAAGGCAAAAAAGAGTTCATAAATAAAAAAATTAATTGGAACTTTCCAGGGGTCTAGTTCAGAAACAAAACTTAGTGACAAAGATGCCAGCTCACGTATTTGGTGCTTTTTATAGAACAGTTGTTATTATCCCTCCATGTGTTTACTCCCTATTTAAAAGATCAAGATAATTTGTGTGAGTAATACCTAATTGCCTTATGTGGAGTAGGTTTTATGTTAGGTAATAAAAGAAGGATCCTGTAGGGAGGCAGAAATCCTCTGCCATTGCCCTGGTGCTCTCCTCATCGCAGCTGGTCTCTACGAGGTACTCATTAGTAGATGCTTTTTCATAGAATTTCAGGTAAGTTGTGTAAGTTTTTCCTCCCTAACAGATTAATAACCTGTGAATGTTCCTCTTAACCAGAATTTTTTTATTAGTTACCGAGAAACTTGTACTGGGATGAGTGATTTGAACTACTTCTCAGCTCAGAGTGAAGATGATGGGTGAAAACACTACAGTGTTCCTTCGTTAATAACAATTCTGTGAAGAACTTCTTGAAAGGACAGTGTGAATATTTATGCTTTGCAGCTGTAGTTGTTTGAAAACAGATCTATTCTTTCAGGCTTCAACTGATTCCCCAGGATGTTTGCAAAAGCAACAAAGAATTTTGTGAGAGAAACTGACAGTGGAGGTGACTTGATCCCTGTCTCCCAGTTGAACGCCTCAGACAAGCTGCAGCTTTTGAGCTTAGTTACGAAGAGGAGGAAATTCTGGTGCTGGCAGAAGCCCAAGTATCATTTCTTGACAGTCACCCTGAGTGATGTGCTTACTGAGGACAAGCCAATAAAGCCAGGTAAAGCCATACTCGGGCAGCACTTTTAATGCAGATAAAAAACAGTACAATCCCTAATCTGGTTTATTATTATTCTCAATTATCTTATTAGAGGGCCCCTTTCAGAGGAATGCTCTGAAGGAATCCTCCATCCGTGGGAATGAGATCAATGGATCTTTTCCTTGCTTGACCATTTATGTAGCTAAAACTGGTAGTAATAAATATTGGTTAAAAAAAAAGTTTTGCCTGGGTAGAGTACTAAATTGAGTGCTGAAGGTTGTCAGGCTGTACAGTCCTACTGTTTAATAACAATGCTATCTGCAGCCACAGGAATATCCTTACAATATTACAGGGGGTTGTATGTGATAGTAGTGTGAAGCTGTACTGTGCTCCAGATGAAAAGCAGTGAATAAACAATGTCTTGTTGATGTTAGTAGCCCAGGGAATGCTTCCAGGCCAGGCCAAGTGAGTTTTAACACCCATTCTGTTTGTGTTGCACAGACTGTTAAAAACGGTTCACCCTTGTACTTTTTTCTTCATCCAACTATAGCAGTCCCACCCATGTTTTAAGATAAATGAGATGGAATCCCATATTTCTGGACGTGTCATAATTCCATACAGGAAAATAGATAACTCCCTAACTTAAGATGTTAATTGTAGCTAGCTTGGAAAATTAGCTGATTCTGAGTCGGTTCTCTGTTTTTTAGGTGTATAAAATTCAGAGTTGCTTTAAACCAGTTAGATTTTTCCATTGGTTTCCAGTGAGCTTTGGGATAGCCCTGTGATGAGATGTGTCAAAATAATGCCGAAATACTTGCATTATTGTACAAGCAGGTCTGCTTTGTAGTTTTCTTTGTAGCTGAAATAACTTCCAATCATTCTTTATAAATATTTCATAGTGTCTGAGTTCAGCACTTCAGTCACCTTATGTTTTCCTAAAATGGCAAAATACAAAAGACCGTAGAGTAAAGCTGATGAAAACATGAAGAGGGCAAGAGTTGTAGAGATGTAAATTTCATTATTTACCTCTTCATACTGTTCCTTGCCCTCACTAACTTGTCATATTTTCTGTAAGTATCTGTTCTCCCCATCACTCAAGGACAGTTTCAGCACTTCTCTTCATGGAAATTACTGTTATTGCTTTCCTAGTGATTGTGGAGTCTGACTTTGCAAAATATATGGGGAAGTTTGAAGATTTTGTTCAAGGAAGTATTGAAACATCATTTTTGAAGATCAACCTGGGAACTGGAGGGAAGGGTTATGTGGAAAACCAGTCCTCATTTGGAAACCTGAGGAAGCAGGAGATTGACTTGCAGCAGCTTATGAAAGATGTCAAGGACAGGTATGTTTCTAATGTGGGTGTTGTAGTGGCCAGGAGAGATTACTGAGCTGAAAAGACTTGGGCCAGCTGCGGTCACCAGCCAATTGATTTT
Organism: Rhabdornis inornatus; assembly: GCA_013397075.1. Classification (NCBI taxonomy): domain Eukaryota; kingdom Metazoa; phylum Chordata; class Aves; order Passeriformes; family Rhabdornithidae; genus Rhabdornis; species Rhabdornis inornatus. The sequence continues at coordinate 506,624 of VWZS01001604.1, read as the reverse complement.
GTAGTTGTTGTTGTTCAAACTGTGTTGCCACAGTTTGAAAATTATTTTTATTGTTATCTTTCATATTCATGACAAATCATATATACAAAAATTGCAGTTTTCCATGTTTTGAAATCTTATTAATCAGACTTTTCCATTTCTTGTTTTAAAAACATCTCTCTGTAATTTCATTTTATGTTTCTGCATGAATTACCACCTGAGACAAGAGCCAAATCCTCCCTTATTTGGGGGACTGTACTGAGGTAACAGTCTTGAAAAAAAAAAGAATTAGTTCTCTGTGTTACTGGGGCATTGAATATGGAAATTGAATTCAGAACTACCAATGTTCTTCTAAGCAGGCTTTGTAATTCTGTGTGTGTGAGTGACCATGCTAGAAAATGGGATTATTTGAAGTTAAAGGAATAGCAAAGGTGAGCAAGCATAGTCAAGGCATATTCTAACTAGTTGAACAAAATATAGATCTGTTGGTTCCTGTTATACACTGTATTAACTGAGGGGAACCATATTCTTTATTTTACAAGATATGCAACACTTCCTCACTTCCTCTCCTACTCTGAAATCAGATCTATTTAATGTTGCAGTGAGAGTGTCATGGACCAAAGCCTGCTTGGCAACCAGCTGACAAGTCAGGGGTCTACTTTCTATTGCAGACTGACTATCTGACTCATGGGAGATGAGGGTGCTTTGTTTATGGCATCATTCTACTCTAGATCTGTAGCAGGGGCTGTAATGAATTTAAATAGCCTTTGCTGATGTTCTGAAGATAAAGATGATAGATTTTTTGCTATCAGTGCAGAAGTTGTCAGAAGCAATGTAAATTTGCTTTAGATACACTGATGTCCTAGAAATAATCAATTCTCCATTTTCATGGGAACAAATGGGTGATATTCCTTTTATTGTGAGTGTTCACAAGTCAACAAATTTATTCTAATAAGGCATCTTGCTCTCTTTGTACTAAATGCCTTATTAAAAGCAGAAAATACTGGGCTAAATGTGTGTACCAAGCCTGTAAAATTAATCTACATCTAGTATCAGGAAAACAGTGTCAGTCAAGATTTAGAGTCTTGTTACTAGCACTAGATAGAGTCCTATGAAGAAACAAACTAGAGTAACTTTGATTTAGGATCAGTAAGCTTTTACTTGAAGTTACCTGTTCACAAAGAGAATTCGCCCACAGCAAATCAGCACATCTTGGAGTTACAATCCTTTATGTAACTAAGTTCTGAGAAATACATTACCTTGAGTGTTGAAAATCAGTAGCTCTACACTGATCTATGTGTTAACTGTAACTGAAGTTGATGTGTGTGCCACTTTATGCAAGGCACTAGGTCTTAGTTCATAAAAAAGGTGTTCATAGCTTGTTAAAGCTTATGATGCAGACTGTATAATTGAAACCGAGTCAGTCTGCCTTCTTCCAGGTCACTGAAAATGATGAGGATAGCAGAATTTTTTTTTTTCTCCAGTGTAATGCAGAGGCTCACTGGAAGTTATTGGCAATGCCTTATAGATGAAATTCTACTTGCTAGTTTATAAATATTCTATGATTTATGATTGATTGTGTCTGAGCTTCAAGCTTTCATCTTGTTCATGAGTATTGTGTGGAATTCAGGAGTGCTGATGCCTACAAGTTAGTGATTTTCGGACACAAAGCATTACCGTACTTATAAGAGAATGTCAGGCCTCGTGAAATGCGAAGCAGCAAACTGTTGATGTCATTTAACATGTGGTGCTTGTGCTTGTTTGATCAATCATTTCTTCATTTATTATTTCTACATATAAAACCTAATTAAATTGCATTTTAAACATGTTCTTGTATTAGGCTGATTAAGTCAAAGTTGCAGATTAGTAGCAATAAACTCTTAAAAAGTCAAAGCTGATGTGCCTTTTAAAATACATCATGTGAGTCTTCAGAGTTGAACAAGCTGAATATGCTCAGTGGCAGCAAATCCCTTTCCTGTCACTTCTTAGGTGAACCTTATGAAGGAGAATCCTCCCGATCTTTTAATTAGATTCCAGATTCTGCATTGGCTCCTTTTTCTGAAAAAGGGTGACAGCTGAAGGGTGTGGGATGAGATGCTTCCTGGTTTGCAGAAGCAGTGACGTTGTAAATGCAGAACACACTTATTAACATAATATGCAATACCTAAAATAAAGTTAAATGATATTATGTACACAAACTTGGCATATGTCCCTTTACATTATTTTTTTATTTTGTATTACATAGCGCCTGCTAGTTCACAGAGCACTGTAACATACTGATACATACATGATTTGGGGTAGAGTCCTGTGCCTTTAGCTCCCTTGGATTGCTATGGATTTAAGAATATGTTCCATCTTCTATTTTAAGACTTTCAGTACTGTCTGCCGTAAGGTCCTCTTAGAGAAGTTGATGAAGTAGGGGCTGGTTGAGCCACTTTTCAGTAGTGCCCAGAGATAGAGCAGAAAGCAGTAGGCACAGTCTGAGACACAGGAGGCTCTGTCTGAACATCAGGAAACTCTTCACTGTGGGGTGACTGAGCACAGATTGCCTGAGGAGGCTGTGGAGTTCCCCACCTTGGAGACATGATCCTAGGCAGACTGCTCTAGGTGGCCCTGCTAAAGCAGAAAGGTTAGACCAGATGACTGTCCAACCTCAACCATTCTGTCTTCTTCCCTCCAGTGAAAAGGATTATGAGGATATTATAATCTGAACTTCTCATATATTAATAAATTTACTTGCTTGTTTTTACCATTTCACTAAAAGTCATGGAAGGTGATTGAAAGCGAAGTTCTGAGAGGAGAGTGATAGCAGTCAGTCAGTTCACATCAGATGCAGAAAAAAATTGCTTGTCATACTTCCATCGCTTCGTGTGAAGGATTCCTAACTCTATGATTAGCATATTAAGAAAAGAGTTGTGGTTTAAGCAGCATACTCTGGCATGGCTGAAAGATACTTTCATACTGTTGCATATGGCACTTTAGGTGAATTAATGAAACTGCATATTATTGTCCATACTGAGACAAAAATGTCTATTCTTAATCTGAGTACAGTGGAAATTCAGACAATTTTGTGATGTATTGTTTAAAACTCCTTGAGCATTTATGAGCATGATGAGAGAACCATTCAGTTTTCACCTAAGCTGCTACGCAAGGTAATATGAAGTCACAAAGTGTTGTGAGACAGGATAGAATAAAAGCAATTGTGTGTGCCTGTGATTTAAAAAATAAGGAGCATGTCAAATAGAAAATAGAGAAACTACCTGTCACTTGCAGTCTGAGAAGTCTCTGGTATTCTTAGGGAAGATGTTCTGTGAAGTATGTGTCAGGTTATTCTGTAGGGAAAATAGTGAAACGCTGTCAATATGCTGACTCTTGCAGATGCTGTGTTCTGTAAGAAGTAGGTCAGAGAGGTTATATTTGAAATGGATTAACAAAAGAAACATGCATCTGTGCTTGGTGGAAAATCTCAGAGTGAAGTCTGGTAGATTTTACTCTCTGGCACTCGTCTAGAGATCTCTATTAGAGCAGGAACAAAGCTGGGTGAGGGCTCTCATTTGCAACAAGCAGTATTTGTGTGGAAGACATCAGACTTGTACATTATAAATGAAGTGGAGAGGAGGCTCTGAGCATGAGCTGCCTGTGTCTCTGCAGCTGGGAGAGGAGGTATATTGAGGTGGCATTGCTCAGTACAGGACTAAAAAGGTTTTTTACTTGTAAGTAGTTTGGACTAGTGAAAATTTGTGCAGACAGGCAGCAGTGGTGATTTCAGTGTGAGGATTGAGAGTAGTCACAGCAATACCCATTCTTGGTATTTGTAGGAAATTGATAAGCACCTTGCTTTGAGGATTTGTGGGTGGGTTACTGAGACAGTTAGACAGGATTTGATGGAAAAATGGTCCTATGGCCTCTCCTTTGTGGGAAATTAGGTCAAATTCTGTGCCTAAAAGAAAGACCCTTAGTCTTGGCAGTGGGGTTTAGAGCAGGCTCATGCTCTCTGCTGTAACTGTGAGAGCCTGCTATGTTGCCAGGTGTTGTCTGTTTTTTCTTGTCTTTATTTAGTTTCTGCCTTTCTCTCTTCTTTTCTGACTCCTGTCTGCAGCAAATTGCCTTTGTGCCTCTATTGTCTACCGCTTTCCTAATGCAGGAAGAAAAATGCTGAATGAAGGTGAAAGAAGTCTTTGCATTATAGGAGAGTAGAAGTGTTTAATCCAGTTTAACGTGGAATGAGACCAAAACTCAAAGAAATTATTTTATGTACATGTTTGACCTGTAAAGCTTCCAGCATAGTAAATCATTGAGCTCAGGAAGGTTGCTTAAGCAGAACAAACAATCAAGCATAACCCCATAATTTGTGTCTTTAAAATAATTTTTATGTGTACTGGCTTATACTCTATGTGTTGGTAATGGATCTTGGCAAACCAACATCTCATTATTTTTCTATAGTGTTATTTTTGAGTGCTTCAGCTCAGCTCCTTGGGGTGGGATGGATAATGGTAATGTAGTACAAATGGCACAGGGTTGGTGGGGCTCTTGTACAGTACAGAGTGAAAGATATGGTAAGAGTCATGGTTGTAGAACACAAGTAAAAGCTCTGAAACATGACCTGTAAAATAAAAAAATGCAGTGCAATTCATGTGCTTTGCATGCATGTATTCTCAGGGATTTAACTTGGCCATCTTGTGTTATTCAGATACTTTTTTACATTCAGTGTTATGCTGGCAAGTCAGTTCAGTTCTTGCAAAAATACAGTCATAGACTCAGTGGCTATTGCTCTGATTGTCAAACTTTAACCCTGTTGTGGTTTGCTCTTGATGACTGTTTTCAATGATAATTTAGATAAGCTGGATACTTGCTTACCTCATGTCATCTCCTGTTTGAGTTGCTGAGGAGAGCAGAATATTTTGCCTTCAGCAAACAGGCTGTGCTCCAGTAATAACTCAGGATGTGCTCACATGCAACCCTACAGTTCTGTTTTATGATAGCAAGTTGAGTGACAGAAGTCTAGAGGAGGGCACTTGACTGTGCTGTCCTAGAAGAAAAGGTTCTGTAGCTATGGGTTTGAAAGCTCTGAATTTGGAGCTCACTAAATTTACTGGGCAGGGGAGAATATTTCTGAGGCCTTTACAATGGGACACATCCCACTGAAGTAATTTGAACCTTGGGGCTGTGGCAGTGGCTGTCTCAGGCACACATTCAGCTCTGTGCAGGGATCCCAGGTCACCTCTGGGCACTGCCTGGGGAGTGCTGCTGCAGGTGGCTCTGTGTTCCTGTGTGTCACTGTCACTCCATAGCCCTCAATGCTGCAGCTGCTCCTCCAGCCTTGCCTCCAGGATTTGTTCACTGCCCCTCTCTGCAAGTTAAGGGCATCTTCTGACTCTTCTGCTCTGCCACTCTGCTGCTACTGCTGCATCTGAACCTCAAAGCCAGCAGCGTGACAGGGTCTGAGCCAGTCCTGCCTCAGGCAGAATGCTGTAGAAGCAGATGGAAGAAAAAGTCTCTTGAATTATTTTGGTAATTCATTTGCATAGGGTTAGGTCATATTTTGTATGCTTCTTCAATTAACACTTACTCAGAAATAGCAAATCTTTATTTAATAGGCATCTTTCTACCTTTTAATTGTTTGAGGGTTTTTTTCCTCTAAATTTTGGAGATAATCAGCAAGTTTGTCATCCTCTTAAACAGTCAAAAAATACACATGAAAGCAAGTGACAAATTGTTTTTGTGCTGCTTCATTGTATTTTTTTTGCCTGTGGCTCCCTAGGTCAAATGTTAAAACTGCAAGTTCTTAGTGCATTAATTTGTGTTTTCAAGACACTTAGAGCACATCACTTTAGAAACGTAAATAATTATTGTGTGGTATATGATAGGCTGGATAGACTGTAACTAATGGTTCTGGTTTGGCAGACACTTCTAAGAATGATGATGTTTGTGGTTGCGTGGCATTTGTTCAATTTTTAAATAATCCAAAGGTTTATTGCATTCCAAGCATAAAGCATGACTTTGCACCAAAGGAAAAAAAATTATATTAATAATCTCAGGAATGTTTGGGGGTGCTTTTCTAGTGGCTGCTGCATTGCTTCAGAGGTATTTTCTTTCCCTTGTCTAAACAATCAACTTTAAGGTTTTCAGACAGTTCATTCCAACTGATTGAACTTTCATATAAGCATGTAACTCTCCAAAGATCAAAAATTGCCTGAGGATATTTTTAATTCAATAAAAACCCCATCTGACTTCAGACTTACACAGGCTGCATAAATTCAAAACTCCAGAATCTAATAAATCTAAAACTTTTTAATTAAAAGTGGAGATATCTCGATTTAAATGAATTGGAGTCAGACATGTCTTTCTGTCACATTTTTGGGAAATTGCCATTTAGCTCCATGAATAGCCATTTACAGTAAAAGGGAGGAGAAAAGACTGAATAATTTGAGTCAGGTGTAGCAATCCCTTAATCTTCTAACAGTTTTGCTAGACTACCTGTTCATAAAAATACAGCATCTTATCTGAGGACTTCCAGTGAATATTTTCAAAAGTATAATATAATTGACATATTTTAATAAATTAAATAAAGTTGCTTTAACCATTACCAGAAAGTGTGTTAATACCCCAAAAGACAAGGTAGTGATTTTGTAACATTTTCTTAGAAAATAAACCTCCTGTATTGTTTCTGGGAGTTAGCTTTCAGTCATCTGCTCACTCTAAGAAGAATCTAATGTTAGAATTATTTCCAGCAGCGTTTAAACAGATGCTGAATTGTGCTGTGGAGTAGAGATGGTTTTTTAAGTTGCTGCCTGAGCTAGAGTTTTGAGCTCCCTGCCACAGTTAGTTTTTTCTTTAGACTGTGACAGTCCTGGTCACCAATTCTAAATTTTGAGTCTATACCAATGAATAACACGGGACTTTGAAGCAGATGGGTTTTTTTTCAGTAACCTCAGTCTCAAAATCAATGAAATCTTCTGTGTTTTCTCATTCAGCCCTTTGAAATTCTTGGTCAGTGCTGATCCCACTCAGCCTGTTGGGGTTTTAAGTGAGTTCTGAAACAGATCCATAGCAAACTGCGAGAGTTGGCACTGAGGCATTGCTGTGTTTGTGTCCCCCAGCCAGCACCCCCTGCCATGGCCATGGTAATGTCAGTGCGAGCTCACTAGGAGAGGATTCAGTCCAGTGTCCAAGAGCCTGACTGGTTGGATTTGTATTACCCAAGACACTTATAGTTGCCTTTAGTTCCCTCCTGTGTTTTTTTCTTTGCTTAGAAAGTATCTGGACAACTTCAGTTTCTGTTCAGAGTAGGGAATCAAGAATTCAATATGTATGTGAGGACTTACTGTGGAATACAGATATTTACTGCTGCCAAATAACAAAAGAGGACATTATAATTTTGAGGAGGCTGCTGATACAGAAACCATTGTCATTTTTACAATAAAAGCTTCTTCAAGTAATTAAGAAAATGTGGTTGTTATTGGTTTTTTTTTTCCACAATTACAGTATTTTTAATGATGTATTTTCTTTTTCAGAACAATAGATCTAAAGAGTAGTTTACTTCAGCAAGTAATAGAAAGAAAACGTGAAGTGCTGTGCATCTTGAGAGAAAAGATAATCACGACTCAGAGGTGTACAATATCTGAACATATCCAGACAGAAGAAAAAGTCAGTGGTGTGATGGGATGCACTGCAAAAACAATAAAGGTAAAAGTTACTAAAAATCTGCAAGATATAGAGCATTTGCACATTATCTGGGAAGAAATTATTTCTCCAAATGGACTTTAGAGTATTTTTTGTGGTTTCTTGATATGCTGAACAAACTGCAGTGCTTGGCTGTGAAAATTCTGTATGTTAAAATGTTTTTTCCATTGCATTTCTGGCAAAAGATGCCATGTTTTCATATGAGCCTGGAATGTAGTTTCCATCAATACTATCAAATTGTGATTCCATTTCTGTGTAGATTCCTGCCTCCAGCAGAACATGAAGCAAACCTAAAACAATTCATTGCAAGTTGAATAGCAAAATGCATTGCTGAATCAAGTTTATGTGAAAAGCCAAGTAATCGTTCATCACAAATGGTTACAGTGTCTACTGAGTTTTCATATTTATTGGGAAACTATTTGTTTTCAATCATGGGAGTAGAGATTAACTCATTATGGGGCTATCTGAAAAATTGCCTGTGAATTGAGAAGGAATTACCAAAGTCAAAACATGCTGATTCATTGCAATTTTTTTTTTTTAAAGCTGGAGGTTATTCACTTCTGTGTACAGTGTGTGTCCAGTTGCAGGAATCTGGGAATTGCAGTATAACAACCCTCTTTGCAAGTGCCGCCTTCCTGGTACCAGCCTCCAGCTGGGCTAAAGAAATGTCACACTAGAATTGGGCAAGGCAGGACACTGAAGTGAGAGCCCATCTCCTAGTGACATGGGGCTTCATGTGTGGCAAAAGCTGAGCCTGGAGCTCAACTTTGTGCTAGGACAGGGTAGTTAAGAGTGTGAGAGCTGCTCTTGACATTGTGTTTCTACCTCGCTCTTCATCTAGTTCCTTTCTTAGGTGTCAGATGTAATGTGTGCTTTGATGAGACATCATGGAGAATGAAGCATATTCTCCCTCTGTATTTTTCACCTTAATTATGTGTTTAAGCTGTACAGTAGCTGAATCAGATAAATTGTGAATAAATCTGTCTTTTAGGTTTCAGTAAGTGAAGATGGAAGTCTGGTGAAAGATTCTAGCGTGATCCTTGAAATTCCTCCTGCAACCACTATTGCCTACGGTGTAATTGAGTTGTTTATAAAGCAGAATGGCCAGTTTGGTAAGTGAAAAGCTCAGTTTTTGTGACAGAAGTTCAGCTGTGGATAAAGCTGTTTGTCAGACAATGATTTTTATGTTTCCTTGTGCCTGAAGGTGATCATGTTGTATGGTGTCCTTTGCCTTAGTTATTTTTGCTAGAAATGCTGATTTAACAATTTAAAAACTGATTTAGTAATGCTTTTTCACTTGCTTGAGTGCACTGTAAATTCAGGATGACTTAGGTTTTAGGGAACCACTGGAGATCATGTAGCTCAAGCCTCTGCTCAAGGCAGGGCCAACTTTTGAACTTTAGTCAAAGTTCAGAGTTAGATCAGATTGTTCATGTCCTTATCTATTATAAAGTTTTGATTTATCTCCAGAGACAGAGGTTCCATCACTCCTCTGGCTTGTTTCCATGTTTGACCACTATGGTGGTAAACTTTTTTTTCCTTAGTATCTGCTGTTTGCTAGATTGCTCCAGTCTGTGAATGTGGGCTTGTACACAGGTGTCCGAAGCTGGACACAGCACTCTGAGTGCACTTTCCCAAATTGAAAATGCAGTTCCATCAGTCCACCAGCAACAGTCTTGTCAGTACAGCCCAGTACGCAGCAAACTTCAATAACTGCAAGGGCATGCTACTGTTCCTCTCGGATTTGTTGTCCAGGTCTTTTTCTGCAATTTTGCTTCCGGCCAGCTGGCCCTTGGCGCGGGCTATTCCCTTCACCTGTTGCAAAGAGTGACCTGAATGTAAATCAGTTGTCAACCAGGAATGTTCAGACAACAGTCATGTTAAGAACAGAATCATATATACAGGACTGGAATTTAAACTTTTCTAGCTTACACTTTCATTTAAAGATTGCCCTCAGAGTGGTTGCAGAAATGCCCTTGTCATGTTTTCTGGTCATGCTTTACTTATGTCAGGTCGAATATTTTTCAGGTTAGAAAAAATGTTGAAATTGGCTTTGGGGGAAGTCGTATCTCTGCTCTGCGCAATCACTTGGGTTTTTCTTTCTTGTCTATCCTCATTTAAACTCACGGACCTAAAGGAGGTTTCAGGGGATGTTATGCAAGGAGGAATAAAATCAGATATTTTATTCCTATTTTATTCTAGAGCTGGAAGTTGGGAAGGACTGATGTGGAGAGAAACAGGAGGTACATTGAAGAAATAATTGGAGTACAGTTGAGATTTGAATCCAGGGATTAACTCTCCATCATGCTACTTCTGATATTGAGGAAGTGGGTAGGCTCAGGAATAGAAGTAAATATTATGTAACCTATAAAAAGTTTCTGAAAAGTGGAATTGCTCTGATGTAGATGAACACAGAGATAATAGCAGAGGATGGTGATGTCATGGTTATAATAGAAATGTAATTCAGAGTAATGAGGTGCAATTAAGGCTGTCTGACTAATAGGTATATAGCTGATAGCCTACTTAGATGATTTCTACATGAAATTGTGATGTCCTGCTAGCCAAGAATACATGGGTCTTGTTAATGATCTGTATTTCTTTGCTCTTTTTCCACTTCTGCTTCTTTTTCTGGTTTTTATTTTTCATGTTTAATATTAACATCTTTAAAGCTTCAAAACCAGCACAGTTTGTTTCATGCTTTATCTTAAGCAACCTATGTCTTGCCTCTTTTATTTTTAATTTGTGCTATTTTCTCCTTGCCTGAGTGTCATTGAGAACGTAAAGGGGAGGAACTGACAACAAAATTAGGGCTTTGCCAGCGAGAGTAACCTAAACTTCAACTTCTTAATGTCTGAGCAGCAGGGATTGGTGTCTGTTCATGGAAATAGAAATAGCTTTTGAAGTTAAATCCAAGGACTTAATGCAGTCCTTTCTCATGAGACTGAAAGTGACCAGTAGCAGGTGTAACCTAATGGGATTCTCTTCACAGATAATTATGGAGTAAGATGCATGAAAGCTTTTTATTGTTTCTTTTTGTTTGCCACTGCCAGTACCTGAGTCATTCTCCAAGGAAGAATGGTATATAAATTTTCTTTTAACTCTTCTGACTAATGTGACTGTACATATTTGGATATTTTTATAAATAAATAAAATTAATTTTAAAAAAGAAGGATCTAATAATTTTCTGATCCATTTACCATTGTGCTTTCCTGTAATCATTCTGTTTGATTTCTACAGGCTAATTTTCTATGTACTCCATGTAAAAGTTGTTTCTGCTTAAGGCTTTGCGGTTTTGTGTCTCTAAAGTTGCACTGAAATGCCTCTTGTTCTTGCTTTACAAAGCAGGGGATATTAAAGCACCCAGCTGATTTGTTTTGTTCTGTTCATTGCTGTATGTCTGTGGCTTGCTTTTTCTTAAATGTGTGTAAATTAGACAGTCCCAATATATCCACTTTTCCACATAAATGAGTCTCTTTGATTGTTTTCATTGATCATCTCAGGTTTTCTTGCATTTTTGTTAACATTTCTGAGTAACTGACAAGCTCTGACTGCACTGTTGGAGGTTTGTCATTGATTAATGTGATAGAATTCAATACAGAATTAATTAACAGTCCTCTTAATACAGAATTTTGAGTTTTTTCCTGTGAATTGAGTCCTATTACAAGATTTAACAACATCATCTGAAAAGTTTGATTTCCCTTATTAGCATCATTTTGTCTCAGGAGGGGAGGCAGTTTATTAGCACTGTCTTCTTCCACATGGTTCATGTGAAAGCCTTGTTGTTTTCAATGACAGTAACATGAGTGAGGTAGCCTTGTGGTGCCTCAGCTGCTGTCCAGAGACTTGTTGCTTTGGCAAGTTCTTAGCTTGTGTTAATCGCTTTCTGCTCTTCTGTAGCTCTCTTCTTCTCTGTGAAGGGTTATGCAAGCATAAAGGTTTGTCTTTCTTCCTCTGTGGTAGGGATTTCTTTGTCTGCTTTCCCTTTGAAAAAGCTTTTTGCTGATGGAGTGCACTCCATGCTTTCTTATCTGCTTTGAATGTCCTTAATTTAGTGAGACAGACTTACAACTGCAGAAAGGTTATATTTAGGTTTTGTGCCTGGTACCTGTGAGCGCTGTGCTCGATTAGTTACATTTTGTCCCTTTGCTGTCAAGTATTACTTCAAAATTGAGTTTCTTTTGCTAGCCTGCCTGTATTCTCCTCAGACCGGCTGTAGAGTGCCATGGGTACACATTCAAATCTTACGTTTGAGCTGATAAAAGATGATCAGATTATGCATTGGGTTTTGACTGTATTCTGCATCTTTAGGGCACAGTGTTGGACACATGAGCACAGATGTTGATACTCCAGATTTCTCAGCCTTCTCTTACGAAGGCTCCCTGTACCTTCCAGGAAGCCCTTAACTTCATCAGGTTGGGGGCACTGGGATGGCCGGACAAGGACAGTTCTGATTGGGTGAGCTTGGCCAGTGCTTGTCACCAAGAGGAGACAGAAAGGGTAACCCAGCCAAGGCACGTTATTGCCTCTGTGAAGTTACTGAAGAGAAACAGTTGCTGCAGAGTGATTCTGTTAGGAAACATCCCGCGGTGGTGTCCTGTAGAGACTCTAAAAAGTCTCCTGTTCATTTACCTGGAGGACTTGCGGATGGACCTGTGGCTTGGCTGAGAAAGAGGAGTCTGTCGGTGTCATCGCTAACAGAAGCTCTGTAAAGGACTCTCAAGAATTCTTACAAATCTCAGAGAGTACTTTCATGTGTCTCCTTCATGGGTGGATCCCATTGCCTGCATTACAGCACGTCTCTTAGTGGATAGAAGACGTACAGAGTGGGGAATGAGAGGCTGGAGAGCAGTGCTGTGGAAAGGGACCTGAAGGTCCTGGTTGATGGCAAGTTGAACACGGGTCAGCAGTGCCCTGGCAGCCAGGAGGGCCAGCCCTGTCCTGGGGACATCAGGCACAGCATCACCAGCTGGGCAAGGGAGGGGATTGTCCTGCTCTGCTCTGAGCTGGGGTGGCCTCACCTCCAGTGCTGGGGGCAGTTTGGGTGCCACAATGTAAGAAAGATACTAAACTATTTGAGAGTGCCCAAAGGAGGGCACAAAGATGTGAAATGCCTTGAGGAGAAGCCGTGTGAGGAGCAGCTGAGGCCACTGGGTCTGTTCAGGCTGGAGAAGAGGAGACTGAGGGGAGACCTCACTGCAGTTACAACTTCCTCATGAGGGGAGGAGGAGGGGCAGGTACTGATCTCTGCTCTGGGGTGACCAGCAACAAGGAATGGCCCAAAGTTGAGTCAGGGGAGGTTTAGGTGGAATATCAGGAAAAGGTTCTTCATCCGGAGGGTGTTTGGGCACTGGAATGGGCTCCCCAGGGAAGTGGTCACAGCACCCACCTGACAGAGCTCAGGAAGCATCTGGACAACACTCTCAGGCTCATGGTGAGACTCTTGGGGATGGTGCTGTGCAGGGCCAGGATTTGGACTTCAATGATCCTTGAGGGCCCCTTCCAACTCAGTATATTCTGTGATTCTGTGAAAACATCAAGAATTCCTACCTACATCTCCTGTATGCAGCATTCAGGTTTGCAGTGTCAGCAGGAATTTTTCATGTTATTTTCTGTCTTCATTAATTTAGTTCACAGGAGCTGGCGTCACATGCTGTAGGAGGCAGCTGCACCACAGGTCTTCTGTCTGTACACGCTGTACCAAACATCAGGGCTGCAGGAATGCTCAATAATTCGCGTGCACAGCCACCACTGGCATTTTCTTCATCTGGGAGAGACAAGACATGGAGAAACGACATGCAAGAAAACTAGAAAATACAAGCTGTCATCTCATTCAGTAATTGCTTCTGTATTTTATTAATTACTGGTTTTGATTGAATTTCTAATTACAGAGTTCTGTCTGCTAGATGAACAACAAGGAGGCTTTGAAAAAGAAAGCACAGAAGGCGCAGCTTATCCTCATTCAGTTCAACTCAGAGATGCTTCGTTCCTCTATCAGCCAGATGCTGTTGATAATGAGATGTACTCTGGGGCTAAAAACCTCATTCCCAGTGATGCTTCTATAAGTGTATTGAAACAAGGTATTACCAGAAATGCTTTACATGATTATATTGCAGTGAATTAAATAACTTGATAGGCAGAAATAATCTGGTACAGTAGTAAGTAAGAAATCTTGTTAGTTCATTTTAATAGCTCTTATCAGGAACTCTTGGGGGAATGCACTGAAAGAATATAGAAAATCAGTTTGCACTAAGTGTATGCAGTGGACTGTTTCCTGTGAACATTCCAAATCCATCTGTCATAAATATCATCTTACAGAGTCAGATGTTTATGACAGGTCTCTTACATTCCAGATAACCTCTGCAAGTTTAGTAATGATACATGCTTTCATTCAGAAAGGATCACTGAAAATAATTTCTCATTATTTGAAAAAAACTCTCAGTAATGCTTCTCAGTTAGAGGTTAAGTCTCAAACACAGACGACTCCCTTGCCTTCACTTAGCCTCGTTATTTTCTTAGAAGCTTTATAACTGACAAGATTAAAACATTGTTTAACTGGAAGTTTGCAAATTGGTATAATGGTCCAGGTACAAGTTTTTATTGTAGGAATGTGGAAAGAAGAGGCAGGAATGTTACTTGTGGAATGAAAAAAGGGAAGACCGGTCAAGGCCTCAGAACACACTGTGCTTTCAATCAGTTCTTCATGGAATTCTTACAGCTGATTTTACTGATTAATATCACCTCTCCTGTCTCTAAGTTTCACCCTTGGTTAATGGTTGTTCAATAAACAATATATATAAAATACTTGTGAAAGAATGGTATGCCAATGTTCTATTTTTTGTTTTAGCTTGACATACCTATTTGCTTTTCTTGCTTAAAAGGCTTGGAGATTTATTTAAATAATTTAATCTCTGCTGTCTCTTAGAAAAATAAAAAGCTAAAAAAAATGTTTTTACTAAAGAATTTGGAAGTACATTTAGTTTTCTGTTATTTGTATAGATGAATTTATGCAATTGCATCAGATAAACAAATATCTGCCTGTGGCTGGGCTTTTGTATTTTTTTCCCCAGTGAAGTAATTTTTTAGTTACAAAGGACATCTTCAAACAGAGCATATTTCTTGACTGGAGTGACATGAAGGAAGATTTCTTTTAAACAAATTTGAGAACATTTGTATGCTCACATCTTTGGGATGTGGAAAAGACCCCAAAACCTTCCAGTTTGCATTATTGATTTGAAAGCTTCATTTTTTTTTTTTAGCAAAGTGGTAATTTGATGTCATGAAAGATTTAATTTCAGTATCGTAGTTGAATTGTGAGAAAATGAATGCAGAGCAATCCCTTGTACTTAGTGAGTACTCTTCATTCTGCCATACAAATGAGCATTCTCTGGAGATAAACTTTCAAGTGGGAGACTTAATATGTAATTAGTTGGTTAGCATTAAATATTGACTTTTAAAATACTAAAAATATGGTACACCAAAATCTTGATAGTTAGTGGCTGTTCTTCTTTCTTAATGTTTGAATTGAGGTTTCATTGGCTCCATAGGAAATAACACCAGATCTGTTCAAGCCTTGCATTTTAACTTGTGCTGGTAGAAATCAGGATGTCAAGGTGTGGTGATGGATGAGCTTAGGAAACACATGGCAAAATGTTATTTTTTTTTTTTATTGGCATTTGTGTAGAAATACTTAGTTTTATTTTCCACTGCTTTCTTGGGAAAGATCTGTCACAGCTGAAGACCCAGTTCCAGCCCTTTGTGAAGCTTCCGGAAGACAAGCTAAGAGCTTTATATAAAACACTTTGTGAGCTCTTGCTGCATGAAGAAATGGTGACTGCCCTGGGGGACATGGTAAGATGAAGAACCTTTGGATTGCTTCCTAAAAGTAATTTCAGAATAGTACTAGTATTCTCTTTTGCTTGAATTTTTCTCTTTTCAAGAAGTTTTGCTTATTCTTTTGCTTTCAGTTTGATGATATCTGCACAGGAGGCAAGCCAGATCTGGAGGAGTTAAAACTTGAACAACAAAGAGACCTCCTTGACTTCTTGCAGCTCTTAGGGTGCAGTTTACAGAGTGAGCTGTTGCAGAAATATCAGCCACAGGATGAAGAACTTTTCTCAGCTGCTCACCTTCTTATCAGTGCTATATCTGGTATGTTGTGAAAAGCCCTTTTTAAAATTTTATTTTCCTTTTAGAAGCTCCCTCCATGTTAAAGCCTTTTATGGCTTTCTTTGAGCAGTTGGTGAGCTGCATGAACATAAATTGTTCTGTTCCCTTTTTATGAGTTCGGTATACTATGCTTAGCATTCCTGGCTGTGAATTAAATTCAGCCCTCAATCACTGACAGATTTTGTGTGTAAATTACACATTCCCCCAAGACTGCTCAACTTTGCTTCTGCTGAGTGTGAGCATTTGCAGTTTGGCAAACTAATTTCTGTACTTACTGCTTGCCAGAGTCCTTCCCGCCTAAATGCTGAGTTACAAATTAGGTGTTGTCTCATGTGTAACAGTGTATATTGTTCAAGTGCAAACTAAATTTAGCAAAAATGAGTTTGAAACAGAGACACTGCAATTAGAGGGTTGTGTTGCAGCTGCTGAAACAGGAGATTAAACATAAATGCCAAACAAATGCCATCCTCACAATCTGGTTGGCACCACAGTGTTAATTAAAAGCTACCTGCAAAGTCCAAGACAGACTTCCCTGGATTTTTCTCTTCTCTTCTCTTCTCTCTTGTATATAAAGAACTCCCTGACATTAAGATAATGAAGGGAAGTCCAGTGTAAATTGTGGCACTGTGCAGCAAAATGTCAGTGTGCATCCATATATGCACAGGACCCAGGTGGGAGAGCTTAACTCATTTGTGGAGAGAGAAAAGAAATAGAAAACAGAAACCTGCTGATGTGGTAACAATTGTCAGATGCCATTAACAGCAGGGCACAGTTAATTGAGTGTGTTGCATTATTACCTGACTTTGGACATAATGTCTGCTGCTTAAGTCCAGGCATAAGTGTAGCTGGATCTAGATTCAAAAGCTGGTTTATGCCTGTTGCTTGTGGTAGAAATTACAACCTTTTTGTTAGAGTTGAAGGGCACCACAGGGATCGGTTAGTCCATCTCCCAGGGCAGTCTCAGCTATGCCGTTCCTCTCGAGCTGTGCTTTGCAGAAGTTAGCATCTTGTATAGATTTTGGGAGCATAGGTTCTTGGTTTATTCAAGGCTTAAGTCATTCATCCAGCCTGCAGACTCAGAGTTAAACACTGAGGAGATACTTAGAGAGGAGGCAAGGATGATGGGGAGGAAACCCCCTTTTTACCAGTGCCTTTTCTCAAAGACAGAGATAGTCAGACCCTTTGCCTATCCCATTCTAAGAGGCTGGATCAGCCTCTTCAAAGCATTCAGCTGAGGAGGACCTGTTAGGTCCCTGATAAAGCTCCTGTTCCAGCAGCCAGCCTGGTGCAGGGTTCACTGGAAATGATCTTTGCCTGTGATTGTGTCCTTCACAGAGCTGCCTGATGACACTCTTGTCCTGCTGCGTGCCTGCTGTGATCTCCAGGTTGTTCCAGCCTTGTGTTGTTTGGTGAGTAACAGAGATGAGGCCGTGGCTCGTGGGCACAGCAGCAGGGAGTGGCTGTGTCCTTGGCCATATTTCTCCCCAGTAAAGGAGGAGATATCAACTCCAGTGGGAATTTCAGCCGTAGGCAGTCCTTAGCCAAGGTCAGAGTCTGATATAGCAAATGAAGCACGCAGTTTACTGCTGGTGCATACCTAACTTCTGAACATTGCTCTATTTTGGAGATTTCATGGCCTGTGAGCAAAAGAAAATTGTAGCTTAAGCCCTAGTTTTATTTTTCTAATAGTCTCACTGTTTTAAAGTCTCAGTAACAGTAATCACCTCTCCTTGGGAAACAGAAATTTCGCTTTGATAGCAACAGTGCTTGAACCTTGGCAAGCCCTGAAGTCTCAAAACTCTGAGGCCATTTATTGAAACTGCTGTAGGAATGGTGCAGGGCATTAGAGTAATGGAGCACCTCTCATGTGAGGAAAGAATAAGAGAATTTGATTTGCTCAGCCTGGAGAAGAGAAGGCTTTGGGTGACCTAATTGCAATCACCCAGTACCTGAAGGAAGCTTACAAAAAAGATGGAGAGAGACTTTCTACAACAGCATGTAGTGACAGGACAAGGAGGACTGGATTCCAACTGAAGGAGGGTAGGTTTAGGTCTGGTACTGGGAAGAAACTGAGAGTGGTGAGTCACTGGAACAGGTTACCCAGAGAAGTTGTGGATGCCCTATCCCTGGAAGTTTTCAAGGCCAGGTTGGATGGGGCTTTGAATAACCTGGTCTAGTGAAAAGTGTCCTTGCCTGTGGCAGGAGGATTGGAACTGAATGATCTTTTAAGGTTCCTTCCAACCCAAAACATTATGATTCCGTGATTTTTTTTAAGCTTTTTAATGTCACTTACAAAAGCAATAGTAAAATCCTTTAAATATGTGGGGGCAAGGGGAGTTCTGTTTGCTCAGAGTGACAGGTGATTGTGATGTGCAGTGAGAGAAGTTGAACTCAGGGAATGACACAGCAGGAGAGATGTTTCTCCTTTAAGTGTGCCACAGAGCTTTGGTTGTGGATCAGTACGTTGTACTTGTCAGGGCTAATAGCAAAGGGAATCTTGACCTTTTGCTGCTGCCTTGTCAGCTCTCCGGTGGTTTTGTATGAAAGAACTGAGCTGTGCAATGGCAGGAACAGCAGTGCTTGGAAAATGTTTTAATGTCTCTGTCTTTTGCTCTCTCTCATGAATACAGCCTAATGTCGCTTCAGCCGATGGCACTGTGGCACTGAGCAGTCCTTTGGTGGCCACTCTCGCTGACAGAGGAAGGTTTGAGGTCGTGCAAAGGCTGTTTGCTTCATCAAACATTAATCTAGAAATGGCAGAGTCTTCTGTAAAAGCTGTAACTATGAAAGAACCGAGATTCTTCCCACTTGTTCTTTATGTTGCACTGTATGGATTTCATGCATTAGGTGGGAATGTATAGGAGCTGTACTGAGTATCCAGTTCTTGCTCTAGCCTGTTGTTTCTTCTGTAGCTCTGTAATTTTGGTGTGATTGGGATCAGCTGTAGAGCTGTTCTGTTGGTACTTAGGGCAGCACACCCAGGAATTAGGGCAACAGGGGACTCTGCAGTTTCAGTGGAAAATACATAAATAAGGGATGAAGGGGAGAAATTAAAAAAGAGAGCCGTGGAAGAGAAATTGAACATAGCTGCTCTGGTAGGTGTCAGATCTGCAGGGCAGTGAAAGCCTGATTGCTTGCATTAATATGCATGGGAGAAAACAGCAAAGTACAAACTGCTTTTTGTAAGCAAGCAAACAGGCAGACCCTGGAAACCCAGGGTTCTGCAATGCAGCAACTGCTTTGCTCCTTTAAGCCAGGGTGTGCAGAATGCCTTCACTCTGGAGGAAGTGCAATGAAGGGCTCTTAAAAAGGTACTCAGTTAGATTCTCTTATTAATTATTGTTTGACTTTTACGGATGTGAACTGCACACTGCGGGAAATAACAAAGCCTCTTTTTCAACCACCAAGACCACTTTAGGGATTTATACCTCTGTACAGCATTTCTGTTTTCTGCTATGTTCTTACTCATGTTAGCAAGTTTCAGCTGTTTAAACTGCATTCTGAACTTGAAGGTATGGCAATGCCTTTTGTTGTGTGCACATGAAGGGTTCCTGCTGCACACCACAAAAATGATCATTTTACTCATATGACATTTTCAGTGCAGATATTTTGCTTGTTTCTTTGACTAACAGCAAAGTATTAGTAAAGCACTGTGTGCTTGAATTGTTATGCCTGTTTTTTCATCATAATTTTTTGTAATCATGGATGGAACAGAAATGCAGCAGAGATCACTGTAAATGTGGGCTTGGGAAGAAGATGTTCCAAGTAGGTGGAGTATCAATGCTTACAGATGAGATCGTGAGATGACTGAGAGACAAACAAGCAGGCACCTGTGTGGGGGTGATCAGTAACCAGGCCCTGCAGCGTAGCTGGTGGGTGGAAGTTCTGCTTAGTTTCCTGCTCTATTCCCACATGGCTTGAGCAGATTGTCTTAAGAAACCGTGAAAAAGTCACATCAGTTCAGCTTTGCTTGAGGACATGGACTTCGCAGAAAAGCACCACGGTGCCTTTGCATTCCTTGAGAGCTCAGGATAGCTCTGGGATGTGGACTTCTCTGCATCTCATCTGTTAAGTGAAGCTGATAGTGTTGCCTGAACTTCGTGCTGGTGTAGAAGGAAAGATCCTTTAGGAGCTGGAAGCATGGAACTCTGCTTTTGGGAGCGGTGTGTAAGCTTGAAAGTCGTCTTTTGCCCATCACTACTAAAGATGGCCTCTGTAATGGGTTTATGAAAACTTTCTATTAAATGCTATGTCAAAATAGAGTAACTTATGCATGTAATTTCCATTGTTTTTTTTTTTGGGGACTACATGTTTGACAAACAAGTGATTCCAATCTGGCCTCACGTTGCTTTTTCAAGCTTAGATGGGGTCTTCCCTAGCAAAGGAGGTGGTAAAAGACCCATCTCATGAACGGTTTGATTTCACACCCTGTCTTAACCTCCCCAAAATACTGCTTCCCTTTGGCTTCCCCCGGAGGAAGGTTGGAGAGTCCATACCTTGGCAATGCAGGAGGAGGTCAGCAGCCTTTCAAGGAGTGTGTGCTACCTGCAGAGGCCAGCAGGCTCCGCCTTGCTGCCAGCACCCAGCACTTGCCTCCTTCCAGCTGCTCAGTCCGAGTCCCCTGGGCTTCGTCCACTGGCCCATTCCAGTGTGGGCCCAGGAGAAGGACTCCCTTTGTGCTGCAGTGCTCAGAAAATCTCAGGTGCCCAGATTCAGCCACGACGACATTCCCAGGGTGGCTGAAGAGCCCCAAAGGTCTCCCTGTGCATGGAATGGGTATTTGGTACATTCATGAACATTGAGATAAACAAGACCAACTGAAAAGTTGCTTTATGTAGGTGGAGCAGTGAGATCCAAAGATAAAAGACAGATTCAAAGACTGGTCCTTGATACATTATGTGGCTCAAATGCAGACTATGACCAAAAATCAGAAAAAGCCAGTAATATTTTTTCAATATTAAATCTTTATTATATACAAAAATATTTTGTTGGGAATTAACAGAATTTCATCATTTGTACATTAACATTTTTATGTTTGGCTGTGTTTATTGTGAAAATATTAGCTGTGAAAAAGACAAGGCGGGGAGGTCTTAGAAAACAAGTCACAATTTAAAAACGTCCCACATAGTAGCTGACTTTATCAGTATGAAGTCACAATGCTAACAAGTCCCATATCCTAGGCCTGCTCTACAGTACTATATTCAAACAATTAGGTACTAAATAATTTCCAGGTTTACATTTAAAAAATTAGCTAATAGTTAAGATTTTTCTTGTAGGAAGTTTTCAGCTAAAGAAACTATTTTTTACAGGAAAGCAGTTTTGAAAGTTTTACAAATTCAAATCCAGGTTAATTTAATATACTGTAGAAATAAAAAAACCACAAAACAGAAAACCATGAGAGCTTCCATCTGGCAAAGCCAGTTGTAAGAAGAATCAAGGTAAGGAAATACACGGTGACAGAGTTCTAATACATGTTTAAACCCAAACACAACCAAGATCCTACAGTTCCTAGCATGGTGTGGGATCAGAGAGCAGCAAACTTTCTTGTGTTTTAAACCCCACAGAAGCAGTTCCCCTCCCTAGACCACAGTGCACATATGTTACACATGGGCACCATATGGGGGGTGGGGAAGGGGTGCTCAACATGCATTTTCCTAGGGGGAAAAAATATATTTCAACAGTTACCTCCATACATAATTGTGTACAAGACCTAAAACAACAAAAATCAGTCAAAACTTTTTTTTGCCTGTACAAAGCAGTGCTGTTTATTTTGCTTTATGCTATGGATCATGTGAGACGTCAGGTAATGGTGAGATTGGGTTTTTGGAAGAGGCTCTACTGTATTCAGGTAAATGTTGGCTGCTTGTGGAGTAACCAACAGTTGGCTCAGCCATGGGACCAACCAAAATTGCACAGAAAAGCATGAGCATGGAGCTAGTGACATGAATAGGGCACGGTTAAATGGGAGAAAGTGTTTCCAGGACTACTTTAACTGTTACCTGACCACTGTCCTAGCAGCAAAAGGAACTCCATACCCAATGAGCATAAGAAAGTTCCAGATACTGAGAAAAAAATTCATTTACTTCAAGTGTAATTTATTCTATAAATATTGCTAGGTGAAACTGCCTAACAGCCTTCACCAAACTGGGGTTTATTTTTAAGCCTGTACTAGTAAATCCCAGCTGCAATACCAGCATATGAACTGAGAATTCATCAGTTTTGGAATAGTATACCACTGTGGAGAATTCAGGTAAATTAGTAGACACTGCCTGAATTACTTGCACCATTTACTCCCAAGTTTATCTATATATATGGGTGCTTGTGTGTGTGGGCACAAGCTCACTTTTAATATGATTAGAAGCCAAAGCTGCCTGTAAAAATAACCAAAACTGTTATTTTACAAGTGTTTTCTATTTTTATTTTTAGGATCTGTCTTGGGCCTAAAACCAGTAAGTTACACTAGTCCTAAATACTGATGTTCTTGTTAATTACTATTTCCTCTATAATATAGACACAAGTTGAGAATCCCAGACAATTCCCATCAGCAAGCCCATTAAACGTAAGTGAAAGCTAAGAAGTACAGACCAAAAAAGAAGAAACCCAGGGGAAAAAAAGGCAAGGGCCAGGACTTCACTTTGGCACTGTCAGTCACAACAGTCCACCAAAGAAAGTAAAGTACCCTTAAGGACAGAAACATTTTCAGCGGCCCAGGAGGGGTTTTTATTGCAGGGAGAGAAGGGTGCTGGGAGCTGAGGGGTATTTAAGGCAAGAGGCCCAGCAGACTGTGGGTCTTTGATCCAATACCCACCACACAGACACCAATAAAATGATCTCACCACTTCTGCAAAAGTAGCATCATGAAGTTTGGCAATAACCATGTGGTACTTGAACTCTTTGGAATTTGGGTGAGGCAGGAAACCCCGCATGAAGCAAACAGCCTGTACAGATGTGCACAACATGTGACAGAGCTCCAGCTGTTGGTTGTCTGAGAGCTGCACCCACAGGCACAATGGGCAATGGGGCAGCTGCTGCAGGAGGCACTGTCCACGCACTGGGACACGGCCTCAAGGTTCAGTGTGAGTAGAGAAGCAAGCTACAAGAAGCCTGGATGGGAAACCATGGGATAGATGAAGGGAGTTTATGGTCACAATACTAGCTCATGCGTAAGGACAGGTAAGAACCCAGTTCCTGATCTCTGGAGTGCTCTGCTTGATCGCTCTCCACTGGTCCTTGAGCATAGCAGAGGCCAACTGGCCTCAAGGGAGTACCTAGCCAGGGATTTGCTGTGTTTCAAAGAAAGGGAAGTTTCCTATTTCTTAGCTGAATCATCCTCTTCAAAAAACAAAAACAAACCCAGGTGATTTCCTGAGCACTGAGCTGCAGGCAATTTGTAAGCAAGTCACTTAGGTATGATTTTAGAAGATGCAGTAAGTAGAGAGGGTGAGAAAAAAAAAAGTCAAAATTTGAGCTCAGCCAAGATGTGACAGTTTATATAAACATGAATTCAAAAGCGATGAGCTGATCTGCCATCCCGCTCCACAAAGCTTTCATACAACTAAGTACACAGAGCTGCCCTGAGCCGACAACACAGCACAAGTCACAGACACTGCGTTGGTTATGAACTTGATTTTCCTTGCCTACAAAGATCTGTGATTCTGCTCCATGTTTACCTTTGTTGTAGATTTGCAGAACATTTTGAAAGACCTTTATAAATCTTTGCAAGATGACATATTCCATTATAATTATCCCACCAAACTTGGACTGCATCTTGTCACGTGATGCAGAACTTAAAATGATGCCTTAAGGCATCAAGAGCAGACCTGCTATAACACTTATAGACAGCAAGGTCATCACCCGGGTACACAATGCACCACAGTATTTACAGGAGAGTTGAGATTGGTGCACGCTTAAGTGAATTTTTGGTGAATTCAGGGAAATAACTTACAGGTCTTGGCATACTGACTGTACTTCTATGTATAACTTTTCATTCACAGGGCAACTACAGTGTTTCTTCTATAAGTCTCTATATGTACAGAATTTTACAGCACCTCATGCACTGTCCAAAACAGATAGAAATTACAGATAAATATAGATTTTTTTTTTAGATTGAAATATCTGTATATTTAGAAAAATATACATTAGTAAACACAATAAACCAGGTAGAGAAGTGTACCAGTTCTAAAGTCTCACATGCAGGTACATTTCTGGATTAAATCGTGGTACCTTAGTAATGTGATAACCAACATGAGCATTTTTTGTTTTACCGTCCACATACATATATATACACAGACAACTATTTGATAATTTACTTTCTAAACTACTTAAATATTTATCTTGTGATATATACCACATATCTTAAACATTTAGCAGCATCTTCACCTCGCTCAGACACACCTATTATAATCTTTAACAGTCTATGTAAAGTTTTCCTGTTAGTATCTGGAAAATGAATGTTTAGTACAGAATGAGATAACATGAAATCCCAGTTATTTTAACTTCTCCAAAATACTCTGAACAGGTGTTCTGTGAAATGTTTTCACTTGTTCAAAATGAGCCTTTCATAGTGTCTTTCTCCCCTAATTGCACAATGTTGGCCCCTGTCCAACAGCTGACACAGCACATTCTGGCAGGTAGGGACTGTCACTGCTGTGGATGTCATTGATACACTAGCATTTCAAGAACCTCCAAGAACATTATTTTTAAAAATATAGTAACTGTTATTCTCATTCCAGTCATTCTACCAGGTGGGGACAAACTAAGCAGAGTAACTGATGAAAATCTGACTGTGCCAAACCTCAAAAGTACCAAAAAGAAACAAAGCAACCTCTCTCCCCCTTTCACCTTAAACACTCCAATGTGAACCCTCAAGATTTAACAAACAGATGCAAGGGGCACCCCAACCTGGCATGCTGACATCCAAATCAGACCTGCAGATACTTCCACACGATCTTTGTGCCAACCCAAGCAAGTTACCTCCTCTCACTGCTTCATAACTGCACTGCAGAATTGCTCACTGCCATCTACACCACCATCACCACCCAAAGCTCAGCCATGATGCTCCACTGCCTGATTTAAGCACACTGTGTGAGCCTGCAGCAAACATTAAAACTTCAGGCTTTAGCAAATACGTGGCTATTCTGGAGATTGCTAACTAGGTAAATTCTCTGGACACTAGTCTCCCTGGTATGGAAACAGATTGAGCAGGGGGAGGCTTTCCAGACTAAGCCTTGGTGGCTGTGTTTCATGTGCTTGGTTCAGTAAATTTATGGAAAAAAAAAAAGATGAAAATAAGTGATGTTTGCAATATGAAGTACTGTGTGAGTACTTTGCAATGTGAAGTATGTGGTGAGTAAACAGAAGAATCTTCTCGTTCCATTCACTGGGGAAGAGTGAACTCAGCCCACTTTTGGCATCACAAATAAGAGTATATTTCTAACTGATAATGAAAAGGCATCTTATCTGTCCAGACAGCACATCTTATTTACAGCACATGGAGGTCTCCCATGACACAGTATACAAACACAGTTCAGTCATGTTCAGCACTGAGTGCCAAAAGCAAGCCACTGAAATAGCCAAGCAACAGCCCTGCTATCATTTGCTGCTACACACAACACTTCATCCACTTCTCAAAGCAGCCTCTGAGCAATAGGATCACAGAACGTGTCTCCTGGGAAAGAAAACTACAAGTCCTATGCTGGTGCCAATTTTAAGAGCTCTGCCAAACTTAAACAAAAACAGAGAAAACACATCCTGGAAAGCATAACAATAAAAAAAAGCAGTGGTACAAATTTTCCTTAGAGAATTTAATATTCCCTCTGAAAGACTGAAATCTCAGTATTAAGAGCCACAAAGATCTCTTGTGCTATACACAAGTTTAATTAACATTTTCCACACACACTGGGATTTCAAGTCTCCTCTGCCCCTCTTCCCCCACAACCACCAACTTTACAGGCTGTGTAAAAACCATGTTGTATATGGGTGTTCTGAGGTTTTTTTACACAGTTTTCCTCTACTGCATCCACTCCATTTTTTCCTTCCCTTGTGCACATGAAAGTCTTTTGAGAGCCCCAGGAAGCAATGCTGTTTTACAGGGTTTAAGCCTGTCTTCCTCCAGAAATAGTTCTGAGGAAGATGCCTTTTGATAGCATTCCGGGTCACAGTTTGGTGTTGAAAAAGCATCCAGAAGCCAGGTGCCTGTCGCCAGATGGAAGAGGAATTAAACACGACTTCAGTTTAGACACCTAGCCCGGTATGTGATGGTGAGTGTGACTATATACAACAGCTGACAATGTCATATAAAACATGGTCACTAAAACAGCTCATCTGAGCAAAAAGCTGTATTTTCCTCCTGTTCTCATTAAGCAGAAATTTACATCAGCTTAAGATTTGATCAATGAACCTGAACCTAATACAAATTATATCAATCAGCCTACAGAGGGGATAATTGTCACTAAAAAGGAAATACACTGTAAACGAAAAGCTTTTAAAAAACATTGCTTTTTAGCAGTAAGCTTCCAATTCACAAGCTATCTAATGAAAAATGCAATTAAAAACAATGTAAGAAAAAGCACAGAAATGCCATTACACAACACTCATAAAATACAGCAGTCGATCACACACAAATATGTAAAAGGTAATTTAGAACCCAGCTAGACATCACAGGAAATGAAGCTACAGATCACTATACAAATACAGAACAATGTCCTAAGAAAATGCCTTTTTTTTTCTTTTTTTAAGCAATGTGTTTTCACAAGCGTGAATAAATAGTCCTAAACATTAAGTGTCACCTACAAGCTCCACATTATCAGGTTCTCTTTCAAGCTACTTCACCATTATTCAAATTGCACTGAATTACCTTGTGTATGACTTTCTAATGTCAGTACTTCAACTGTAATGGGCTAACAGGTTGGCTCCCAAGAAAGCCTAATAAGCAGCTTGAAAGGTATTGCTCTATGTTATTTCAGGAGACAGATATAAGGGAACCTACACAAAAGTTATCTAAATCGAGAGATATCAAGAACTTGTGAAACATCAGGAATGCACCAACATTAAGCTGAAAGCAGCTGGAGCAATTGGACCTGTGTTTTTGTTACTGCTTTAAATATTTAAAATTCTGCTCCCATGAAAGTATTATTTTTTAAAGAAGAAAAAAAAACCCCAAAGAAATTAGTGTTCTTTCCTAATAAGAGCTATAGACTTTTAATCAGTTAAACACTGACATTAACAAATTTTACAAAAATTGTTTCAAGTATCCTTTTTTTAATCACAGTGAAAATGTAAGACCAAGATGTAAATGCTGAGTGAATGAAAGTTTCTTAGATGAAAAAGGCAAAGGTACTAAATCAAAACATAGAAAAATGCTTAAACGCATTTCCTTCATGTGATATGAATAGAAAGGTTATCTGTAAAAAGTTAGAAAAATTAAAATAAATTACATATTTAAGTACACTTTCTCTTCAACATTTTTATAAAAATTCAGAACAGTGTACTTTTGAATATACACAGAGTAAAAATGCACAGGTGCTGTAGGTTATCATCAGTATCTACACGTCACATTTGCTGCTGTTGACTTTATTTGTTACTTAAGCTCCCGTTGGAACAGCTCAGTAGACCCAGCTGATGGGGACCCACTGTGGCTCCAGCCTCAGTCTCTCGATGGCTGTCTGCAGCTTCTCAAAGGCTTTGTCCAGGTTGTCATTTACAATGGTCAGGTCAAAGTAGTGGTTGTAGGCTCGCTGGATCCGGGCGCTCTCATCCACTGTTTTTTTCAGATCAGTGTCCTGTGGAAGAGATTTTTAAGGATTAGTGGATCAAAATCTTACTCAAGATTTAAAGGTAAACTTGGCAAATCCTTATAGATGCAGAAGATCCCTTAGGTACATATTGCAACTGACTATTTAAAGCTAGATACAAAATGTATTTTAAAAATAAGGAAAGCTTTCATTTATAGTAAATTCACACAGAAATTTAGCTAAAATGCATTAAAAGGGTTGAAAAAGTTCTGAGCTCTGTCAATAATGTTAAATATGGCAAGCAAATGTTTGTCAATGTTGCAATTTTGGAGACTCAGTAGAAGCACGTGAACTTGGGCTAGTGTGCACAATGAGCAGTTAATCACTTTGTATGGGCAAGTGATGATCCAACCAGAATAAAATTAATGCTTCAGGAATGACTGAGTCAATCAGTTTTGTAAATATATTCGTGCCTCTTTTATTTCCACAGAAGGCACCAAAAATCCAAGATTTTAAATTAGTATGAAATGAAAGACAATTTCTAGCAGAATAAAGCTCTGGAATACCTTATGGCTCTTAGAGACAACATTTCAGCCTAGCTCACCTGACACCAGTCCCTCATTTATAAACTACTGCTGCATTTACTGTAGTCCTGACATGAGCTGCAATATATGCAGGAAATTTATATTCCTACATTATGAAGCCTTTATAAAATGCCTCTGAGCATTTTTTGTATTTTGCTAATCCTACATTCTTTAAAAATTCCTCTCCATTTTTGCACAATGGCAATTTTTTTTGTAAGCAGTTATGAGATTTGCTCCCCTTTACAGTACTCGCTTCAATATTTTCAAGTCCTGGTACAGCTGTCAATATAAAAGCCAAAATGAAAAACTGAGTTTGTCAATAGCCTTTCCATCACAGTGAATGACAGGAGACAAGTAAAAGTATGACCACAAGAGCCTGACTTTTTGTAATGGAATGGGTTAGGATGCTAGAAATAATACAGCCAGGTTGACTAACAAGCAAACCATGGTACTTTAAATGACATTTGTTTTTCATTTGTTCAGGAAGCACAAGAATATGAAATAGCAAATCATACTCTATATACATGTGCAGGGATGCAATGCAGAATCCGTAAAGACACATAAATGCATATTTGAAATTTAATGATGCTCTTTATTATTCATAAGAAGTAATACAGAGATGAGGATGTCCCTTAGGGAATCAAATATTAGGAAGTGCAGGAAATTATTTTTATACTTGTCTGGACAGTTTCAACCTTACCTTCTTCCATATGCACCATAAAACTCAGGGTTCATTTGAGGCAGGAAAGAGGAATGACTGAGCATCCACAGAGATATTAGAATGCATAATAACCAGAACCCATGACTAAAAATCATATACTCATTTAGTGGAAATACTAACCCACCCCCCATTTTATAGCTTTGAATGCCCTGTCAGCATTTATTCAAGATATTCCTATGAAGCTGCAGCGCTATCGTTATGAGCCATCAGCAAAACACGGCTCTTCTCTGTTGGGGAAGTTGAACTGCTCAATCTGGCTTTGTTTTTCTTTGCTCCTGCAGCTGGGAAAGTTCATGCCCACACAGAATATTTATACTTTGCTGCATTGGAAGAAATATCTTATTTGTCTTATTTTCCTCTGCTATACATAGGGCCTCAAAAAAGGAGGAGGAGATTTAATGAACAAAAACATTTATATGACAAATTCAAGGAACTTCAGGGGAAACTGTTCAACACTTCTTATTCTGGCAGCTCTCAGCCATTCTTAGTGCAGCACATGCTGCTGCAGCAGCAATGAAAACAAGGACTATCTGCATTCTTGGGGGTTTTTTTGTGTTTTGTTTTGGGGTTTTTTTGTTAGTTTGTTGGCTAGTGGGGTTTTTGCTTTTTCCTTTTTTGACATAAGCTGCAGTATCTTTTGCAAGCACTACAGATTTAATTTTTAAAGCACATGTGTATTATTAAGACAAACAGGAACAAAAATTTGGGTGGGGAAGGAGATGGGAAAGTCAAGGAAAGACATCTGCATAAAAGAGCAATTGCCACCATGAAATACCTACCATTTGCTGCAAATAATCAAAGGTGACACTTTCCAAAGTACATGTTACAAGTCATTTTTGTAATCAACACGTCTCTGTAAGAGGTCTATTTTTAAGAAACAAGCAATCTTCCTTATACATAGTATTTGATTAACTTCTACTAGGTAATCAGCAAAAGTCTTGCCAAACTTTTCTTAGAGACATTCATTTCAGAACAAATCCCATCTAAAATGAATGGTAAAGAATTTTTAAAAAGTCTAAGAACATCTTGTGCAAAGCAAACTAATTAAGAAACTATCTGCTTACAGTGAGAAGTTTGGTTGTAATTCCAGCATCTACCACAGCCTTGTGCATAGCTCGCAAAGTCTCCAACTCTGGAGCAGCAATAAACACCACATAGGGCATGAATTCTGAAGTCCTCAGTATTTTTAGGGCCTAGAAGCAAAGAAAAATTAAATTTAAAAAAACCAACAAAGTTTGAGAATGACTCATCACATCTCCCTGTTACTTAAGGGACACCGCAAAACTCATCTGTTACAATGGGCAGCAACACGTAAGTGAAGATTCTTATATCTGTTTTAGAAATTCCTACACTGCCTTTTGAAATGCTCAGCATCAATTTTCCTTGGCTTAAAAGATTATTTACTACTCTGCAAGACTCCTCTTTCATGCAGAATTTAAGTTGGGATTTTTCCATCTTTCTAACCCATTCCAAGCAAGACACAAGAATCCAGTTGATAACTGTAACCTTGAAAGCAAATAAGAAGCCTTCAAATTTGAAGGCACCTCTCTTCACCCCTTCAACATTATAATCCCACACTTGTTATAATAATAACATTATAAATCATATACCTGTGGATTTACGTCCAAGATGCAGGTCCTTCCTGTCTGAACAACTTCAAGGATGGAATCAATCTTGGTGCCATAAAGATTTCCTTCATATTCTCCATGCTCTAAGTATCTGCCAGCTTTAATATCTGTCTCCATTTCGGCTCGTGACACAAATCTGTACGCTTGCCCATCTTTTTCATCATCCCTTGGCTTTCGTGAAGTAACTAAACAAAAAATTTAGAATATAAATTTAATGTTTTCGTTTTATATTTGGAATATAAATATAAGACTGGACTGCCTATTAAGTTGGGGAGACTACAATACACATTGTCATACAATTGTAATTGCTCCACGTACAGGTTTATTCATCGTTCTAGATAAATTTTGTAACTGAGCACAGCCCCTCCTATTTCCTTTATTTATATTCCTTCCTATATGTTGCTTACCCACCCATTTGCCTATTTCCTTTGTCTTACTCTTTCAGACCATATACAATACTAATTCATGTCATCTTCTAATTATTCACTTAATAAAATATTTATTTAAGTGACTTGGAAATCAAATGGAAGTTTAACTCTCAAATGCCAAACGTTCTTCTGAAAACAGCTGAGCACAACAAGATTTGCCCCATCCCACCCCCAAAACCTTTGCTCTCTATATTTGCCCTGTTGTTCAGGGTAGAATTACCTGAGCTAGCTATAAAGAAAGTTAGCTTAAATATCAGAAGCAGCCCAGCCACCGTAGCAGAATCTTAGTGGAGGCCAGCTAATGCTGCTTTCCAGGACAACTTCCCTTTTAAAGCAAGGTAAATTCCCTGTAGAAAGATTAAAGCCAGTATTTGAGTAAATCATTATCAACTATCCTGGGTATTGGCTACACTGTGCAGTACAGACATTACTTAAGCAAAAAAAGTAAAAATAAAATTTTAAAAAGTAAAATAAAATATAACATAATATTATTATTGACTTTGCTGTCCTCTCACCATATTAACTACCTGCTACTTATATTTAATTAGATTTGAACTCTAGAATATATTAAATATAACAGTCAATGAATGCATTCCTTGGGTAATATTTCTATCATCACTGGATGCAACTTGTTGAGACAAGTGGAAAGCAATCTTTCCCTTCCAGTAATTCCTATCCACTTCAATCTTATAGGAAACAAAAGTGCCAGGAGAAATGATCATCTGAAGCTGTTAAGAATAAAAATATTACTAGAACATCTAGTTTTAGTCAAGATTCTATGGAAAGATTAAAACTATAGTGGTTAATACAGTATATTAAAAAGAATCATGTATCAGTTTGCAATTGATTTTGGAGAGTAAGCTTTAACATTTTACAGCTAGGAGACGACTTAATAGTTCAGTTATCCACACTGAAGAAAAACCACAGCACCATGTGCTGGATTAGAAATCAACACCAAGAACATGCTTCTTCCCATAACACAATGGATCAATTTCACGCATTTCCCACCTCCCAGAAGACATCCTACACAAATTTGTTTACGAATAACCTGGAGAATTTTCTTCTAATCAAAGGCCAACTAAGTTTACTGGTTATCCCACTTAAAATCTAAAGTAGAGAAGAGGTTCTATATACAATAAACTGGATATTGCATGTACATGATTAGACTACCAGATTGGGAAAAGTTTACTTTTATGCCTTTGAAGAATTTCAACTGTGTTGCATTACTTACATATATTCAAGCATTTATATAGCATTTTAGAGAAGTAAGTAATTCTGAAGGCTTTTTTGAAATAGAGTAAGAATTTTAGAAGCAATAAAAAGCCTCTTACTCTTCTGCCAATATAAAATAATAAAATTCCCAGGAGAAGATTTATTTAAAAAAGTAACACTGAGAAGTCAACCTTGTTATCAGGTCCACAAACCAATTCTAACGGGCCCTGGCCAGTGCTAGAGATACAGCAAATGAGAGAGACTGGTTCTCTCATCTTGCACAATTAATCTTTCAGACCTTCCCTCCTCCTATTATTATCAGATCTATTTCTTGTCCATTGGAAACAGAAGGGAACAGACTGTTCTTGAAATTCTGAAAAGCACATGGCAGGAGAGTAATAATGTAGCTGGAGTGGGCTTCCCTGGTCAGCAGTCAAACAGGAGGGAGCAGTTAAAAAAAAAACAGAGGTGAATGAGCAAAGTATTTGAAAGAAAGGCAAGAAAACATGCTTCAGGTGAAAGAAGATTTTTTGATGCCTAGTCCACAGGTGGAAAACTAAAAGGCAGACCTGAGAAACTCCACTGGCTAATTATTACAGAACTAATGGAATCCCCTCAGTAATGGATGGTGACTGACACTGAGGAAACCCATACTGAAATATTGCACAGACCAAAACTGGTTTTCTGCATCATCAGTAATATTTAAGTGCTAGTTACAAATATTTGCATGGTCATATGTTAGTTCAGTTGTCTGAAAACAGGAAGAGCCTTTTGTTTTCCCACTCTACACAGTTTTTATGCTCTGACAAAAACAGTCCTACATTGAATCACTAGGATAAACATCAGGTACTTCCCAGTTAATCAAAGTAGATATTACAATAGGAATGCTGACAACTTACATGGCACTGTAGTTCCAAATCTAGTAGGATTCAGCACAATAAACCTGTTCTTCAAACTCCTTCGCCCCACTCCTTGGGCCCCAATCAAGACCAGTGTTTTCCTCTGAAAAGGAGGCATTTTGGCTACTTCCTCATATATCTGGATTTCGTGGCGATCAAATTCTACATTGAAAAATGTACAAAAATCTTTAATACACACTCACGGCTGTAAGAAAAAAAATTATATAGTCCTGCTATCTATCAACAGACCCCATGTGAATATAAACAGTACTCAGAGGGCAGTAAGTCTGATACAAGACTTCATGCTTTAAATTGGTTTGGGAATAAAATAGTTACTCCTCCACCGACAGCATATGGTCAGGTTAATTTTTACTTCCAAGGAGAAAGTCTGTGTTTGATCAGAAGGAGAAAACTGTGACTAACAATTAATGAACTTCCACTGAATCATGGGATGGTTGAGGTTGGGAGGTACCTATGGAAGGCAGCTGGTCCACCTCAATGCCCAGGACCACATCCAGACTATTGCTGAGTATCTCCAAGAAGGACAACTCCACAACCTCTCTGGACAACCTGTGCCAGTGCTCAGTCACCCTCCCAGTGGAAAAGGTGTTTTCTGACGTTCAGAGCCTGTGCTGCTTGTTGGCTCTTGCTCTGTCACTGGGTTACTCTGCAAAGAGCCCACACAACTCCATCCTCCTTACACCCTCCCTTCAGGAATTTGTACACATTGATGAGACCTGCCCTGAGGCTCCTCTTCTCCAGACTGAACATTCCCAGCTGTCTCAACTTTTACCCATGGGTGAGATGCTCCAGTCCCTTCAACACCTTTGTATGTCCACATCTCTCTTGCACTGGAGAGGTGCCCAGTACACTTAGGTGTGACCTCACCAATGCTGAACAGAAGGGAAAAATCATATCCTCCTCAGCCCACTGGCAACAAACATTTCACTTTTTTTTCTTAATACCCAGTTTTTCTCTGATTTCCACCCACCAAATGATGTACTCAGCACAGCCATGTCTGCACAGGTCACTGTTGCTTTTAAATGATAAAAACTATCTGATCAGACTTATAATCAAATATTTTACTGCACATCTTTAGCTTTGGATACACTACACTCTGCAAGTTTTGAAGACTAAACAACTTTGACTTTCATGTAATATTAAGAGATACCTGCATTTCTTGTAGTGAGATACATCATCTTTTTCTTCTTCTTGCTGCTTATTGTTCCACAGAAAGGCCCTAAAAATAAAAAAAACTAGATGAACTCACAATTTCTGTTAATTTCCAAAGCTTATTTACGTGAATATATGAAATTTTAGATTATTAAATTTATAAGAACTATTTTAGAATTGTATATATCCTAGGGCAAGAAGTTACATCTATTTACAAACCCATCAAATAGTATAGGAAGAACTGAACACAGACAAAAAAGTATTTTTCTAGAAAACAAAAGAGCTGAAAAATTCATGTTTAGCTTATTAAATTTCAGTGCATACCATAACAAAAAAATTTTTAAAAGTGCACACTGCCTGTCCCACCTCATTCAGCTTTTCATCGCAAGGTGGCAAAACTGATTCATCTTTGAATCACTTTGAACACTAAACAGAGACTTCACCCTTCTTCCTTCAGACAAAGCCAAAATATAAAATGCAGCATTTCACAATACTCCATGTAATCTCACACAGCAGTTTTTCTATTATTTCTATTATTTCTATTACTATTTATGAAGGCAGGAGAACCAAAAAAAATGGAGTCAGAGCAAAATCTACTCCCGAAATTCACTAAATCTCACCTGAGTTGTCCCAGTCTCTCCTAACAAAAGCCTTTCTCTTCTCTTCCAGGAACTGGCTAGGAATTAGACCTGCACTTCCTCCTTCTTTGACATGACTAGCCTGGGAAAAAAAGAAACCAAACAAATGATTATATTTAACTTGTGAGAAGCATTTTTCTCATCAAAATGGTGTTGACTGACTTCCTCACTGCCAGTTTCTCAGTCGTGAGTGTTGATACATCTACTACTAAGACTTAGAAATTCAAAGTCAGATGCAAATATTAATATTCTCCTTTACAGGAATAGTGTCTTGCTATTGAGTATTAAAATTCAGAAAAGTTAAGTAAAATACATGCAAGTTTCATTACTGGCTCCCATTACGTTAGTAAGCTCCTGAAGCCATAAAACTTTGGCATAAAATTCCCAAGTGGAATTCTCTGGCTCCAGACATTGAAGTCTCGGGTGACAAAACTCAAGATTTTCTAGTATACAGTATACTTATTTTGTATTCTTGAGCTGCTCCAAACAGGTTCCACCGCAGTTTATTAACTGTCATTTCCCAGTGAATGCCAGTAACACATCCCTAATCATGCCTTCAAGCTTTTTGCACTAAGCAACTACAGATTTCAAATCTTAGTAACTTAAATATTCTGAGTAATGAATTGGTTAAAATTCTCTATAAAATAATTTAATGGCAAGCTCAATTCTCAGCAAGCTGAACACACAAAAAAAACAGTTATGAAGTGTTTAATTCTCCATAAATCCTTTGCTTGCCATAAATCCTTCTTTTGCTAACAGGAGATGTTTGCTTTTCAACTTGTATGCTTTTATCTATGACTAACCGATTTTTTACAGTATGAAATTTTCATTAACAGTCTAGCATTTCTAGAAAGCATGAGGAAAAACTAAGCTTCTTTTTCCTGGGGCATGATCTGCATAGCAATACAGTATACTGATTTAACACATTTCAATTTTGCCAGATTGAGTGTTGAAGATTTATTTCTCCTGGACTCCCACAAGTTACAGCTGGAAAGTTTGAAAGGCAAAACAGAAGTCAGCATGGGAGCTAAACATCAAACTCCTCCAGAGTTTTGGAGTGTCTACTTCTGAAACTAATTAAATTGGCAGCAATAAATTTTCAGCCTTTCCTCACACTTTCTATTGTCTGTTATTACCATCACTGAGAAGCAACAAAATTCAGCAGCTGTTAATGTATATTGAAATATTTCTGTTGCTTTTAAAGAAGTCTTATATCTTTTTCTCAGGTAGTGTCTGGCTCTCTTCTGCTTGTTACCTTGCAAAGGGTTGAGCAAGGTAGGGGTAGAAAGGGAAATTAATAATGCTAAACTCTTCGCCAGTTTTGAGGATCTCTGTTGAGAAAGGGTCTTAAAGGTTCACTTGTCCCATGTTCAGAGGCATTGATAGTGTTTAATTCTGTACATAGTGTCTTGGAAAAAATAAACATAGCATAAGGACTGGATTACACTTCTACTGAAGGACTGCATGTAGAAATACCACCTTAAACCAGGATGAACTGCTAATACTTGAAATAGTGCCAAACACTGTGACTATGAGCATGCATGATACAGCTCACAGACACGGACCACTATTGTACAAATAAAAGATACAGCCTCTCCAAACAGCTATTCTCACCCCCTTCAAATCCACAAGATTAATTTCCCTCTCTTCAACTCTGAGCACTCAGGAAGGGGTCCACTTTTTCCACAGTTGCTGTCAGGGAAGGCTTACCACAATTACAGTCCAACTAAGACTTTTTTTCTAGAAATTGTCCATCTTGACTGATTTGGGAATGTCCAGGCTTAAGATACAAGAACAAAGACAAACAGCACTAACAGTACAATGAGTATTACATTTACAATTTAAAACATTCCTTTTCCTTTAGTGTTTCAACTTCATTTATTTATATTAGCTTGAAATTGAATTGCAGTGTAAATATTTTTTCATGTATCTACTGTTAAATGAAACTAGATCATAATTTAAAGAATTTATTATTAAAGCAACTGCTGATGCTTTTCAGTTTTTTATTTTACTGATTTTAATCTTCTTACTAACCTGCCACCAGTTCGGATCTTCCCGGTTTACAATCTGAAGAATTTCTCCTTTAGAAAATTTCAAACCTGCTTCTTTGCATGGGATGAGGTTGTCATTATATGGATTATAATCAAAATGACACTTCACAAAAACCTGAAATGTGTAAAAATTAACAAAGCTTAAGAATTATAAAATACATTCTGACTAATCTGTCAAACTGAAGTAATGCATAAAAAAGCTTGACATGATCCAAGTTGTATTTGGCACGTAAAATACAATCTAGGGGGAGAAAAAAGTTATACCAGCTGGGACAGAATAATCAACAGTGCAAACCTTGGCTGAAGTAGCTTCATGATAAAAATAAAAAAATATGTTCCCTTTGGACATGCTATTATAAAATGCTCATTTTTGCATTTCAGCATATACAACTCAATTAGAATTCTGACTTTTAATTACTTAAAAGTACAAAAATATTCTTGGAATGTGAACACTCTATTTAAGGCTTGTGGAATCTTAAGAATTATTTTTTGCCATGAACTCAATGTTTTAAAAGTAACAGGAGATGCAACTGCTTAAGACTCAAATTAAGACTCAGGGGAAGAAACAACAGGTTGCACGACTGAACCGAAAACATCTCTGACTCTCTTTGTACCAGACTGGGCAGCAATGGAAACCCTGCACCTGCCTCAACAGAGCACATTCCCTCAGCTACTACTCAGTGGAAGCACAGCCTGTTATAGTCACAGGCATTAAGATCCACTACCTGAAGGAGCATCCTATACTGTGTTTCAAAGGCACTGATTTAGCTGAAGAAGTCACTTCTGCCATGGAGAAATTGACAGCCTACAGCAACTGCAAAAGGATAAGGAATAGCCACCATCCTAGCTCCCACTGAAGTCAGTGAGTTCAAGCTCATCTGTTGAATTAAATATGTTTCTGAATTCTATGAAACTGATTATTTCTACACCAACCATGCTATAAACACACACACTTCACTGCATGAAGTGTGAATGTGGTCAGGTCCTCAGAGGTCACTGAAGGTCAAAGAAATGTGCTTTATATGTAGCATACAAATGCCTAACAATTTTAGACACTAATTTGAGTTTTTAGGCAGGCATATTAGGTGAATAAACACATTTCTAAAATGTAATTAAAGGTAAATACAGGTACCTACATTTCACTCTTCCTCCTAGCATTATATTCACAAAATAATCAAAATATGTCTAATCCAGAATCTTAGAGAATCTTACACAATAAAGTACCAAGCAGAAGTTCTTTCCACAGAATCATCAGAAATGTGCTACTGACCTGCTGAGGAATGACAGTGTCTCTGTAGCTGGGGAGAATTTTCAAAGTGACACTTCCACTGATGTTTTTCAGCAGCTCTTGCAATTCTTTTGGATTGTTTCCGACCTCGTGGCCATTCACCTCTTTAATAATGTCACCTACATGCAGAAGACCTTGCCGATCTATCATTCCTCCGTGAAGAATTCGGGCTATTACCAGATCGTTGTTCTCAACTCTAAACGTGACTCCCTGAAAGAGGTACATGACGCCCAGTTTACCACTGTTTGAATTTCGGTTTCATTTTACCATTATCTCAAGCTCAAATACAGGGCTGTGGGATATTCCACCCACTCCAATGAAAACAGAATTACAGCTATTATAGTGTAAGAGGTCCTGATACAGAGAAGCATCAGGTGATCACAGAAGTGATTTCACACAAGGTTTTCATGACTGAAAAATTACTATTGTTCTTGATTGCATGCAATCCTGTCATCTCAGGACCAAACAGATGTTGTGTTAGTCAGTTAGGGCAGCAGTCATTCAGCCCAGTGACTGCCTAATCACTATCCCATTACTTCTTGGAGAGAATGGAATGGAGTACATTAAAGTATCTTCCTATTTCAACCTCTCAATACTGAGCTTATCACCCACTAAATTACACAACACAATAGAAATAATTAAAACATAATGCAAAAAATCAGGTACATGCAAACGTTTTCACTAGTACTTTAAAGACAAACTCATCCTCAATTACTTACCAGTGGTTCTCCCGCTCTTTTGTGAATTCCTAGGATACGAATAGCATCTACTGGAACAACCTGGTTGTTCACTGAAGAATTATTGACTTCTGGGCTAGAAGGAGGGGAATCATAACATTTTGAAGCAACAATATCATGGGCTTCCAAGAGTGACTGCAAAGGAACAGAAA
This sequence comes from Rhabdornis inornatus, assembly GCA_013397075.1. Taxonomy (NCBI): domain Eukaryota; kingdom Metazoa; phylum Chordata; class Aves; order Passeriformes; family Rhabdornithidae; genus Rhabdornis; species Rhabdornis inornatus. Next base: position 467,553 of record VWZS01001604.1, on the reverse strand, counting down.
AAAGTCTTTTTAGAAGTCAGGAAATAACTGTTTGTGAAAGGATTTAGTACTGAATAACCACTGAATCTGTCCTTTAGGGACTAGGCCATAATACACTTACTTCGCACCAAATAAAGTAAAAATGGACACACAAGTGCTCACATGAACTGATAAGCCTATTGCCTTGGCAAATACGCTATCTTGTAAATAAAAATTTCTGCTGCTTCTCAAGGAAATATAGGAGAAATGTAACTAAATGTAAACTAATGTAACTAAAATGGGAAGGAATGTGTGGTGTTACAAGGGAAGAAGACAGAAAAAGGAGTACCTAAAATAGTCTTCCACCTAATGAGACAGTATCTGAGCAAATGGTTACAGTAAATGAACAACCCACTGCAAAAAATGAAGATAACCCATCATTAGATACTTGAGTTTAATGCAATAAAATCTTCCTCCACAGTAATTTGAATAATGACAGGTATGCAAAAATTTCTCGCCATCTGCAGAATGAGTGCTTCCTGCTTGCATAATGCCAAGGCAGAATTCTAGCACCAAATGAATCCAAGCTGATAGAATTTACTTTCTGGAAGACACCTTAGAGTTAATGGTGTTTTCACATCCACATACATAAATAAAAGGTAGAAGGAGGAGATCCAAATGAATATAATCATGTTTGGAAGACAATGTAATTTAGGCATGAGTTTCTGATACAGGACATCTTAAGATAAAGAAAAATTAAGACAATACATACAGGTAAACCAAGACCAAACTTGTGCATTAAGACAGTGGAGACTTCCTGTCTTTCTGGCACCTTCTAGTGTAAGGTGTCCCTGTCCTTGGTGGGGGATCTGGAACAAGATGATCTTTAAGATCCCTTCCAACCCAAACCATTCCCTGATTCTCTGAGAGGACAAGGGACACCTGACAGCCATGATACACCGTAGTCCAAGGTAAAGCATTCTACAGCACAGGGAGTCACACTGACAGATACAGAGAGAGAAGCAGCAAGCAGAGGAGATGCCTACTGGACCTCCAACTACACAGCTTTTTTTCTAACAGTGACTGGTCAGAAACAGTCTGAAGGCAGATTACTATGTCACATAAGTAGCTGTAAAGAGAAGACACCATGGGATTTTTACTGATACTGACACGCACATGCCAGAGGAAGACAGCAAACTACCAGAAAGCAGTGCAGGTGAGCAAGTAAGAGTAATGATTTACTATGCAGACTGCTCCATCCTTCTGTAAGCCACCTCTAAGCTAAAGGCTGTGCAACCACACTACGTTAGTGCCAAACTCAGCATGCAAGCCCTCAAAGTGTCACAAACCTGAACAGTCATTTTAATCTGCCCATTACACGATGAACCTGCTGATATTTCAACTTGAGGTTAGAAGGAAGTATTAATTCACCGATTTTGCCCCTTCCATTAAGACTGTAAAGGCAGCTGCTTATTGTGGCTGCTCTGATACTGTGGACACAAACCAAATCAAATTAAATAGGAAAAACAATCATTTATTTAAATCAAGCAGCTGTCAGATGGTAGCAATTTCTAATTTCCTATCCAAGACACATCCAATCCAGAAACCAGGAGAATACATCTCTCTGCCAATGTTTGCAAGCAACATATTTTTGGATCTTTCTACATTTCCAAAATGAAACTAATTTGCACCAGCTACACATTTTTACAGATTAGCACTCATAAAACCAGGTAGATACAGCAGTATGAAACTTCCAGTTCTCTTCTGGTCATATGCTAAAACAAATAGTCCCTGAAGTTTCTGACCACAACCCACTATACCTCTCATGAAGCCTCACACAGCTGCCTGTACAGCTCCCTGCCCTTTAATGGTAACATAATTTATAGATTATAATCTGATCCACAGTCCAAAAAGCCTATTAAGATAACAGTCTCTGTCATCCTTTTCAAATGAACATACTCCGTAAAATTCTTTAGTTCTTAAATCTGATCCCATTCCACATTCTGATCCTTTTTAACCACTCCATTTTACGGATAACCATGAATTCATACAATTGCTACTTAACCATCTCTTAGTCAAAGGATCTTTTTTCCTATTATTTACACAGTGCCTGAGTTTCAGAAGACTATCAGGGACTGCCCACAACTCTAAAGTGGTTTCTTTAAGAAAAGTGGTTCATTGGTTTCCTTAAGGCATAGTTAACTTACTACTGTCCCACGCCTAACTCTCAGTTCTGAAACTCAAGAATCTGTACCAGTTTTATGAGCCTGTTTCCAGCCAGCCAGGTCATGACCTACAGTCCTGAAGAACACTTAAGTACAGGCACCTGGCAACAGGCGCCTTGCTCTGTACCACTGCTGGACCACGTTTATGGCCCTAAGTTACCTCATTTCGGGAACATAGCTGAGTGAACTGAGAAATACAGTTACATGAACTTCTCTTGTTTCTTTCTTGTGATATGGGAAAAAGTGATATCCTGTGCTCCTGCAACTCCAGAGCTCCACTGGAATCTGACCTTTCCATACTGGTCCTGGAACACTTATAAAACCAATGCCAAAGTCTGCAAAACAACATGGACTGATTAACAACCATAGAATGGTTCAAAGTTTCCTTCATACAAAATTTCCTCCTGTAAACAGGATCAACTGACTATCCAAGAATGTATAGCTGTAGAAAGGCTCTCTAGAAAAAAATGCCAATATTGTCAGAATATGGCATTTAGAAGAACTCCTACAAAGCACAAGAGTTAACACACAATGGATACACACTTGTGCGACAGACAGAAGACCTCTTTATGCAAGATACTGTCAAAAAACAATCCATAAACTTGGAAGATATTGATCTCTTTACGGTAGCTTTCTTTGGCTGCATATATTTGACAGGTAAAAAAATAATTTAAAACATAATTGAAAATTCATTAAACACAGAAACATTAAATATTCAAAACTCTCTACAGTGCTGAAGCCAAGTTCAAACTCAACATATATTTTTTCCTAAAAAAAAATCTCACCACAATCTAAAATGTTATGAAGCATTGCCCTAAATAATACAGTAACTATTTCCTCAATTCTAATCCAAAAGAACAATTAAATTACAAACTGGAGGCTGTGGTGGGAGCGAATACAGAAGGGTAGAATGACTCTATAGTCTTGAGTTTAGGACTCCTTTCCTAAGACTGTAGGGCCTAGAAGTACCTAAAATATTTCCCTTCCTTTTTTATACTCTAAATGTGTGCTAGTCTTCCCTGATAACCTTGTTTAAATATTAGGATTTAATAAATGGACTGGGGGCCCCTAATGTTCGTGTGAAAAGAATACATTTTAAGGCCCTTCTAGAAAAGTGAGGAAATAATTTATGACCTTGGAAAAATCAGGATGGCTGGTAAGAACACAGGAATATGTGAGGAAAATAATTGGATATATTAGTATCTGTCTAGGACACAATTTAAGATCACTTTTTCTAAATTAAACATCTTAAAGGTATGATCAGCCTTTATAAAACTAACTAGTAGAAGACAACACTGGCTACTTCTCAGATTAAGTATTTTATTGCCAGCAGAATCTATTTAGGATTAATGGCTAATTCTAGAAAGGTGAAAGTAACAGAACAAGCTCTTCCAAGAGGAAGCAGAAGTGATTCTTCTGCATGTTTAACTACTCCAATAGTGTGAAAATTTTTAACTGCTTCTTCTTTCCTCAAGGCAACCTCTCTTACCACTCCTGTCTGGTAAGATTAGTTACAGCCTTTATCATGTGGTGCATATGCCAGCTGGCTCTCCAACACATACTGACCTACTGGCTAGCCATCAATACTGTGAAACTCATTAGAACTTCCACACTTTGACCTCTGAAAAGTTCAGTTAAAACTAAAAAGGGTAAAAAGCGGAAGGGATGAAAAAAAGAGGAAATGAAAGGAGAAAGAAGAAAAGAGAGGGAATAATACAGCCACACATGCACCTTCACTCCAGATTTAGTCCTTCCCAAATGCTCTTCTACAAAAATGTTTTAAAAAATGAAGTCCTGTAATTTGCATTTTCTAGAACTAAATGATACATTCATACCAACTACTGCACTGATGCCTTATATATCACATTTTATACTTGCATGCCAAGACAGGTTACAACTGTAAGGTGACACTGTGATAAAGTGGCACCATTCATTTGTAAAATACAAAGTCAGCCTCTAAACAATTACACAGTAGTGTCCATGAAAAGAGTCACGTTGGTTGTTTGCACTTTTACTGAACTAGAGAAAGGATGCAAATGACATTTTCTGTAAGTGTGATCGACATTTTATTTTTCCTTTTTCCCTTCATGCAGAATTTGGAATATGCCTCCTTGCACCAAATGAGGCAGAAATGATAGCACTTATTTCTTGAGTATTTAGGTAATTTTCTGTTTCCTTTTTGGAGAAGGAGACATATAGTTTTCCAAAGTCTTAAAAAAGATATTTTATCCACATTTGGTCTGCAATTTGTCCTAGAAGTTCTTCTAGAGTGGTCATAACTATGGCAGCAATTAAATAAAAAAACTAGTACTTTGGCCTCAGCTGATTTTGTTGCTTGCCTTCACATGGATAATGGAATTACAAAGTACAGTACAAAGGCCTGAAAATTCTCCCTAATTTTTGGCTTCAGAATTGAATTGCAGCAGATATACTTTAAAGAAGTAAGTAGATAGATGCTTTTGCCCATACACAGCAGCCAAAACTGCTCATTGTTTCTGCAAATGAGACTGAATGCCTCACAACAGGCACACAGAGAATAAATTTTAAAAATACAAGTTAAAACTTCTTCAGACTTTTTTAAAATTAATTCCAGTTCTGACAGAGTGATGAATAGGCCAGTTCTCCAGGGCAGCATTTAACTATCCTAACCATCTATTTGTTCTTCCTTTCACAATTTTTTGTCCTTTTTGTAAATCCAGGTTTTGCAGTAAAAAAAGTTGCACTGTATTTTTCTTACATGACTCACCCAACACTATAGGGAAAAAGCAGCATGTAAGCAATAATCATAACATGAATATTTAAACTGGATTCCAAGGAAGAGTCAACAAACTGCAAAACAGTAAGTCTGATGCTAAACAAATCAGAAGTTTCCATAAAACCCAGAATGACTGGACAAAACAGATCAAGGAAAAACATCAATATGCTTTAATAAAGGAAGTTATACTTCTCAAATCTAGTCAGATTCCTTAGAAGAGTCACCAAGAATGGCAACAAGGCAGTTAGAGTTTTTAACATAGATCAATTTCCATAAGGTCCTTGGTAGAAGTCTTTTAAAGAAACAAAACTATAACAGGATAAGCAATAAGGCTTTCAAGTGGAAGAAAATAATGGTTAGAAGCCAGAAAAATTGGTGTCAGGAATATAGTATTTTTAGTTTTCAGAATTCATGTCATCAGGTGATTTCCACAGGCATCTGGGCTCAGTTCTACACCTGCCAATATACTGACATGTCAGATAAATGACCTAGGAAATGGGGATGAGAAGTGAAATGACAGTTTGACGATGGACTAAAACAACTGACTGTAACCTGCAGAGGTGCCTCATGAGCAATAGACTGAGAACAAGGCAAACGAAATTCAACACTGACTGCAAGGGAAAACATAATCCTAGTTTAATATATTAACTGACAGACTCAGAAATGGTATCTCGAAAATGTAAACAATGCAAAACCAAGCTGAGCCTAACAAGCAATCTACTCTCCTTGAGCCTAAAAGTACCTCTTCTTTACTGACAGGGTGGTCAAACACTGGAATAGGCTCCTAAAGAGGTGGCTGATGCCCCATGTCTGTCAATGTTTAACAGCATTTGGACAGCACCCTTAATAACAGGCTTTAATTTTCAGTCAGCTCTGAATTGGTCAGGCAGCTGGAGTGGATGAGCACTCTAGGCCCCTTCTAACTGAACTGTTCTGTTCTACTCATCAGCTGTTAAATAGGCAAACCAAATACTAGGAACTTTTAGGCCGTGAGTAGGAAATGCAATAGAAATTATGACACCACTTCAGAAATCCATGCTGTATACAATTTTGTTTCCCTTCATTTTATTTACCTGACACAGACAGACACAACGAGGTCTCTCCAACCACAAGTAACATGGAAAAGCTGATTATGAAAAACTGTTCACTTTTTTCCTACACAAGAGGATGGGAATATTAAGTGAAATTGACAGGAGACAGTCTCAAAACCAAAAGAGCACAGGCTCCACTCAGATGGGGGATGCCGCGAACGACAGATTTTCACATGGGTTAAACAACTGAATAAGCTCATGGAAGAGAACCACAGGTGGATGATAACACTTCTCACTCAGAAGTCTGTGCAACAAATCACTAAACCTTCACAACAGATTTTGGAAGGTATCACTGTTGGCTCGTTCTAGACTTACAGTCTTCACTAGACGCCTACTGCTGGGACAAGAAAGGAAAACAGAAGAGATGTTTGCTAAATGGACCTTTAAGATGCAATTAGGAAGCACTAACAAAAACATCTGAGCAAAACTGTAAAGTTAAGGTAGAATATATGCAGTTTCACACCTGCTCCTTATATATCAAGCAACAAAAAAGGTACAAGAAAGAGCATAAATACTGACATTCTAGTTCACCAGCTATTTTGGAACTTTTACATGTTTAAGTTGCTTAAGCCTGAACTAATGAAGTATCTGACACCAACATGACATTCTGCCTCTCAGCAGATCTGACTACTGAACAGGAATAAATGCTGGGTTTGCCTTAGTGATGGCTATTCACCCAGTAATTCTTACTTGATTCTTATTCACCCAAAAATTCTTATTCGATCTGTCTCTTCCAGGCCATTTCCAGTTTCCACCCCAAAGATCCTTTTCCCAAGCTTCTCTCTGGCCTTTGCCATTTCTCTCCAGAGATCATTGTCACTGTGCCTTTCAAAGTGCAGCACTTCAATTGTTATGCCCTTTTCATCTTTTGATTCATCATCCTCTTTGACTTTCAGCTTTATTTTCTCTAACACAATGGATCGTTGTCAGGTCTGTCAGCGCACCAGCTGGTCCTCAGTTCTAATCCTGTTGCATTTTAACTATCAGTTCCTCCAAACTTATCCAGTCCTTTTCAAGTACCAATTTCTACTATGGGATCGAAGACTGATTTGCAGGTTTATGCACCAGTAAGTCTCCAAATCAGTTTTTGACCACTTAGCTATGATGCCTTTCTGGACAAGTAAGAGCACAAGGAAAGCCAACACAGGAGAGGCAGAGGAAGTGTCAGTACTCAGAAGAGCTACTGCCCCCAAAGCTGAGTTCTTGAAGTGATCCCTTTTCCAACAGGACACAATACAACCAACAGCATTTCCAGTGTTTATCCATGTTAAACAGTAATATATATCACTGCTATATTTGTATAACATGTAACTGAAAACCTGGGAAAAAAATTGTGTTTAAACTCATACATTCCAAAAACGCCTATGACTTCATACCTGTCTGCCAAAAGAAGCCCACTTATACTGTGGCAAAAGGTTGTTTATGTTCTTCTACAGAATACCTTTAGCTTACTAGTAGTCCACTGAAGTAGTAAAGTCCACTGAACCCTACCCAGAAAGGCCAGAATCTATGAAGGATTTTCAAACCTTCATCTTCGAGGCTCAGTACAGAAGCTAATCATAGAAACAGCAAAATGGAAAAACATCTGCTTTTGACAAGCGTATGCCAACACTTAAGCAGAGCAACACTGAGAGGGATGCAGAGTCTCAGCTTCAGCTGCAGTGCAGACCAGATCACAGAAGAATCACGTTCACTCACCCTGCAAACCGCACGTCTTACACACGAGTATCAATGCCGACACCTGAACTGAAATGCACACAATGCTCATGATCAGGAACTGATCATGGAAATGTTATGGATGAAGCAAGCCTTCAGGGAATTTTTATGGAAACTCCAGTCATAAAGGAAGTAAAAGCTTGTCCAAGATTTATAACAGAAGCTCCAGTAGAATTTAATACAGTGAGTAAAGGTATTTTTGAAACTATATCGAAGAATAAAATCATGCTTATTTATAACATGGCTTCTGATTTACCTTTTATTTGGAGTAAAATCTACATATTACGGTTTGCTATAGTTTAGGTTTTGTTTCTTTATTATTCCTAGGTGTGTATGTGGACATTGATACAGCAAGCTGGTAACATACAGTAAAAAGGTGGCACCTGAAAATGAGGCTCCTTGAGTATTCCAACCAATTCTGCAACATTTTCATCCTTATTTACTAAGGGACTGATGTCTTCAAGAATTTCATTCACCAGCTCCAGGTTGTTGTCACTGACAGCCTCAAGTTTGGAATCTTCCAGTCGCTCGTGAGCCTGTAAGATTAAATACATGAGATTATAATGTAAGTTTCAAGTGGTTAAAATTTATAAAATTTTCAAGTAATTTCTCAGTGCAATCTTCAGCAGAAAAGCCAGAAAAATTATATACAGGATAACCTGATTTAACTGCTGAAGGATTTTGCATGCTCAACTACATGACCCAACAAATTTTATGAGCAGCACATACCAGAGAGGCTTCTAAGTCCTTATCTCCTCTATGCTATACACACCAAGCACTGCTCTATCAACAGTACAGCACCTCAGGACCCTTCCTGCTTTGAAATCCTGGACAAGTACACCTTCTAGAAGAAAGGCAAAAAAGCAACTATGGGATCTTTTCACAGTCTGCAAGAAAAACACTTACCTCTGACTCCTCCCATTCAAACACCTTTTGAACAGCACATGCTACAGAAAAATCTGCCTAACTGAATGAAATGCCAAAGAAAAGGTAGTGTCAAAGGCAGCTAGCAGTATCCTGGGCTGCATTGCATTAAAAGTGTTACTACAAGAGGGACTGTTACTTAGCACAAGTGAGGCCACACCTGGAACACTGGTCATTCTGGAAAGAGCTCAGTGAAGGGCCACAGACACGATGAACGGTCTGGAGCACCTTATGTTTGAGGCAAGGCTGATCAAGCCAGGACTGTTCTGCCTGGAAAAGAGAAGGCTCAGGGAAATCTCATCAATGTGTATAAAAGGTATGCTATGCAAAGAGGACAGAGACAGCCTGTTTCCAGAGGTGACTGGTGACAGGATATTCATAAAATGAAACTCAGGAAGCTCTGTCTGAACATCAGGAAACACTTTTTCCAGCGTGAGGGTGACTGAGCACTGGCACAGGTTGCCCAGAGAAGATGGCATTTCCCTCCCTGGAGATACTGAAAAGCTGTCTGGATGTGGTCCTGGGCAACCATCTCCAGGTGGCCCTGCTTGAGTAGGTGGAGTTGGACCAGATGCCCTCCAGAGGTCCCTTGCAGCCTCAACCATCCTGTGATTCTTTGATAACATTTCATCTATTTCTGGAGCTATTCCTGCAGACATAATCCTTTTCTGAACTCTGCAGATACTGAAATTCATTGAAAGGTAGATGCTTTGAGCAGGAAGAGAAGCATCTCTGAATGCTTCACTTATTACAGACAGTGCTCTATGATAGAATTAGGGAATAAGAGGAGGGCAAAAATAACTCAGATTCTCAATTAAAAGTTAATTCCAACACTATAGCAACAAGAAATTTACAAAGGAATAGTTATTTTGGCATATAAAAAACAAATACATAATAAGTATAATTCAGAGTCATCTATATGTACTTCCCATAGATATAATTTGAAGGTATGCAAGCGCTTCTGCTCTCTTATTAGTGCTTTAAAACAGACAATAAAATAAAATGTTGCTAAAAGCAGAAAACTTTGCTTCCTGAAATCATCTGAGTATTAAACTGTACTTCCTATCTATAAAATACTATTTCTGCAGACCTGATGACCAAATTATGGAAAGGTTAACTTAACATAAAGGCATTTCAAACATTCTCCAACACCAAAACACACAAACCAAACGACTGTGATTACAAAGTTATAGGAAACTCGGCACCTACACACTTTCTCCTTTATAAGAGAATGATATTTTTTACAGAATACATACAGTAAACAATATCCTCCTTTTAAAGTTTACTTCTTTTACGGCAAGTAAAAACACAAATCTATTGATTTTTAAACACAACCCAACTGCAAAATCTTTATAAGATTAGAGAATATGGGTTACCTTTTTTTCTCACCCATTGTTTTCAGAAAACCACCATAACATTGAGTGATATAGTCTAAATACAAATATCCTCACCCTTCACTCCAAAATCAAGGCCATGTCTATACTGCGGAACATAACGTTTTATCAGTGAACAATCTCTGATCCTGTAATATGTTGAGGAGGATCAAGATATGGAATGGTATGAATAAGTTAAAAAACAAACAAACAAATAGGAATACCTAACTTGTATATTGTGATTTTTTTTTCATTTCAATTGAACATTTCAGTAACATTGATACTGTATTGAGCCTTTCTGTGCATTCAGTATTTATCATGACTGCCAAATGTTCAAATAGTAAGGCGTTTACCTCCAACAATCTGACATCTTAAATACTAGACTAAACACTTATAGATTACTCCCAAGATGCTTCCTTGGCTGGGTTGGGCATTCACCTGGCCTGCTGTAGGCTCTGCTACAATGCTAAAAGCAATAGTGTGACAGCAGAAAGAAAATAAAGTTTTGAGGTTTGAAAGAATAGTTAATAATCCAGGAGAAGAGCATTTTGATACCACAGTTCAGTAGCAAAACTCAGGAGAATTCACGCTTGTTCCAAGTTCAACAACTATTTTCCAAAAAGTGTATTAATGCTAAAGACTAGTCAGGACTGAACACAAACATCAGCACAAGAAAGATACAGAGTTGGGATTGTTAAGTCTGGAAAAGAGAAGACTCTGGGAAGACCTTACAGCAGTCTTTCAATACTTAAAGGGGGCTTACAAGAAAGATAGGAACAAATTCTAGTAGGGCTTTTAGCAATAGGACAGGGCATAATGATTTTAAACTAAAAGAGGATAGATTGAGACTAGATCTAAGGAAGAAAAGTTTTAGGATGGGTGCAGTGAAACATCACAATAGGTTGCCCAGAAAGGCTGTAGACGCTCCATCCCTGGAAACATTCAAGGTCAGGCTGGACAGTGCCCTGAGCAACCTGATCTAGTTGAAAATGTCCCTCTCATTGCAAGGGGGATAAGACAAGGTCATCTTTAAAGACCACTTCCAACCAAAACTACTCCATGATGCTATAAATATCAGTGACAGGAAAAAATATTTTACAATTATAACAATTAGTTCTCCTTTCCTCTACCACCTACTGGAAAAGTGGAAAGGTTCAGTCAAAGAACTCTATCCCAAAAAAACCCTGTACTTTCTACCTTATTGCCTTTATTCTATACAGGAAAAGTGTGAAATGAAATGAATGTAACCCAGTTTTAAAAGATCAGCCAAACTGCTGGAAAATACTATAAACTAACTACTATGCTTATTATTTGTCTTCATTTACGTAAGGATCAAAAGGAGAAAATAAGTTTGTATAGCTTGTGGCACATTTCCCCAAGTTTCTTATTGTCCTTTTTGGCATACTTTACATAATGATTAATAACTGGCTAATAAAGGAAAATGAAAAAACTTTTGCATTTCTGGCCTGCTTTGAAATGATTCTGTTTAAATAACGTAACCATCTCAGAGAACTGTCAATTCTGGTAAAACCAGCTCTTCTAATAGAAAAGCAAGTTTATGTATTTTTAGGGACAAATAGATATATATGTGAATTACATATGCTTCACCAAATGTGTTTTGATCTTATCTTTATTTAGCACTGCTGGTTAAGACTGAGGATTTTTCCAAAACAATTACAAAGAAAATAGATAAAGCATGTGAACAGTTAAGAATCTGTTTCCATTACAAGCACTTTTTTTTACATCTGTTAGTCATTAAATTCCACCTAATTGTTACTGGCCATTAAAGCACAAATTCTTGATAAGAAAAAAAGGCTTTGCAATGAACATTTTCTTCATGATTAATATTAAAGATTACCTATGCAGCAGATACTTAAAGTTTTTCCCATTGTCAGTAAAAAAACGCTTTTACTTACTCTAGTAAATTTAGTACACAAATCTTTCCCTCTGCAGTCATCTCACCAGCAGATAAGATACTTCCATTACTTCTAAGTTTATTACTATGCCATGTCTTCAACTTAAAATTAAATTTTTGAACAGCTAAACAGAAGTAAATTCTTATATGAACTCTCATGAGAAGTTTTCCTTTCCAGATTTTTATACTGAACAAAATCCCTGGACAACAATCCTTTAGCTTCACAGAGGATTTTGTACCTGTCCAGAGGGCACTGCTTTCAGATGTCTAGCCTATTAAAGAGACAGCTGTATTTAAGTTACCTGTGTTTTCCTCATGAAAGGAGCTTAGTTTTATGAAGTAAGATTAAGAACGAATATAAGTGATGTACAATATTTGACTGCATTTCCTACTGGTAAGACCAGCTACATTTTAATTACAGAGTCCAAAGATGTTTTTGTGACTATCACCTTACATATTTATAATTGATTGCTATCACCCATACATAAAAGATTTTCATAACCCAAGAACAAAAACTTAGGGTAATCCATGTTTCAGAGAGCTAACAATCAAAGGTAAAAGCATTAGTCTGAGATCCAGGAAAGGGCATGAAGAGAATATTTTCCTGACATATTAGAAAGTAGTTTTGAGCTAAAGATGAAAAGAAAACTTTTTTATGCCATAGGATAATGAAGGCAACTGCTCTCACTTTTCATCTCTGGCAAAAATCCTGAAAGTCAGAAGGCCATATGGGTTTTGCATACAACAGTGGTTGCAAGACTACATGAAAATCAACTGCTTCTAATTTCAAATATTATATTTTCTTCATAAATAATTTAACCACATATTTCTGTAGTCTCTGAATTTTTCATCTTCCTCTAGATTTTTCTATATAACAATTAACCAGCATGCACAGCAATTACACTTTACCAACTCCTCACTTTTAAGCTGGCCTTCAAGTCTTTTAATAAGATGTACCAACAATGCATTGTTGATACCTCAACCTACACTCAGTATTCATACAATAATATAAGAGTTAAAACATTTCCAGATTCAACTCAAAACAGCAAATTTAAATACCTTAGCAAGTGATCTTACGATAGGGTTTTCCATAATTCCTTTAAGAAAAATCAGGTCTATTTCTTCAGCGCCTGTCGATGTCGGCAGATCAGTAAGGTTGTCTAAGACCTGCTGCATGGCTGCTGACAAAACAAAAACAAAAAGTAAATACTGACCAAAACAGGCTTCCAAAAGGAGCAAAAGCTCTGAGAAACACCGCATTAAAGATGTTAAGCAGTCAAATACATCTACTGAGAGCAAGGGGACAGAACAGAAAAAGAACTTTTTTTGTGTGTGTGGCTGAAAAATGGAATAAAGATTATATCCAATTTAATCCAGGCCCAGCACATTCCTTCCAAGATTTGCTGCTAAGGATTGAAAAAACAAACAAGTATAAACTATGTATAAGGTATGCATAATCTTCCAAATATAATAAAAGCAACTCATTCAGTACTCTTCATTTCATCTTTTTCAAAAGAAGTTTCCAGCCCTCATACATACAGCAACCCACAAGTTTTACAATGCTTGTAGAGGCAGATTCACTGTCTTAAAAATGAGTATGTAGTTCCAAAGCAATTTTTTTAAACCAAAAATCTGCTTCCAAGGCAGCTCTCACTGTGGGGATACTTGTGTTCACCCCCAGCAGTCCTTTACAGCCACTCCTGACCCACTGCATTCTGGCACCAAGCGCACACAGTGCAGATGCTAACACCAACCTGGTCCCATAATACACTGCAATGGGAAATACATCCTGCAGTATGCCTGCCCAGTACCCTCAGATGTGCTAAGAGTGAGCACTGCTGCCCAAGGAAATGTCAGAAAATGCCACCATCCCAGCTGCCTGGTCCCCTGAAGTCATCGACGTAAGCTAAGAGAATTAGTTCTTGTTCTTAACTTTATTCTTTTAAACTCCTGCCAAGTCATACATGCATGCTCAAATAGACACAGGTGTACTAACAAAATCTGCTGAGATCCCCAATAACCTCAGAAGCCTTGGAATAACCAGCGTTCTGCAATGCTCTGCATGTTGCAGAGTAGCATATATCAAGAGAATTAGAAAAGCCTATATGCCCCTTCTCCCACACAGGAATTTACCCTTAACTTTCCTCACTGCTTTATAATGAAAGCTATTATGAAACTTACACAGTAACAGAACAAATGGCATTTTTCAACACCTACTTTCTGATTGCAATTCTTCCTAGAAAATTCCATCTGAAGAAAAAAATTTCTGGCCATTCTTTCTGTTAAGTGGAACTGACTTTTCAACAAGCAAATCAACTCATGTGCCACATTTTAACTACAGCAGTGCATGTCAAAAGCCCTGCATTATTTTAAATGTTATAACCACACTTTTTGTTCCAAAAAAGTGAATTTTCTGTGAAACCATGAGTAGGAGGGAAAATGACACTTTATGCTTTCAGATTTTGAAGCAGCATTATTTCTACTTTGTAAAAGACAAAGTCCTGCCAGCAATCACACATTACATAAAGTCACAAAATTACCATGCAAACAGTCCACAACTTCCCCAGACTAGGTATGTCCTACATCCTGACTAGTTCAACTGCAGATGCAACTGCCTTCTTTCACATTTTCTCAATTCCCAGTTTAAGACTCGTGACTTTTAATGTAGTCATGCAAGCTGTAATATCTGCAGAAGAGGGCAGATGTTTCTGGCCAATTTACGTCATAGGTGCTGCATAATAATGCAAGTGTTAGAATAATAAGTTTTCTTTACATTTTTAACGGTTACGTAAATTCTTTTTAAAGGATTTCAGGTTAGCACTTTTTCTCCTACAAATAATCAGAGAAAATGTTAAGTTTCCTTGAAGTCACAGTATGCATCTCAACTACCAGCTGCAATTCCAGCACTTGATGGCGACAAAATCATCTATAACACGTTCTTCATTTTATCTACATGATAATACCCTGTTTCTTAATTAGCCCTTCAGAATTCTGCCTTACATCAAATTAAAAAATATAGTCCCTACATAAAAACTTTATCATCAACAAGAAAAAGTTAAGAGCAACATTAAGCTTCAGAAGAATGTCTTCATGAAAGTAGTCAGGGTATTTTCAAATTAATATTACATTTAATAAAGGTTTCACAAACACCTAGCATCAGAACTCCTAAAGTATATTTCAGCATTCTTAGAAAACAGCAACCAGCTTTATCAACATGCAGAGTTCAAGACATTCACAAAGGCAGATTGCATTCTAGGTCATCAAAACCAAAACCAGCTGTTCTCAGAAACAGCTTCCTATAGTTATGTGTTGGCTGCCTTCTCTCATGGCACAGCCATCATGGCAAGAGTTTTCTTAGCTATAAATAGTGTTGCCTCAATATTAGAAAGCAAACCAGAAAGGCAAGATAAGGCATCTTTACTCATCCTGTATTGTTTATGTTTGAACACAATATGAGGCTCAATATTCCATCAGCATAGACAGTTCCCCATCTTAAAGGGAAGATCTTTCTAAGCAGTTGAATAAAAAAATAATACCTTTAATTACCCCTTTGTTTTGATCAGTTACAATGTTAAGCAAAATAATTTTAGCATGAGAGAAACTTCAACAGTCTTTGCACCTGTTACCTAGCACATGGTGGGCAAAGGAATATTTATATGCTTCACCGTGTTTCACTGATTTACACTCACCTGGCAAAAAATTCAGAACATGATCAAATGCTATTTGCCAAAAAATCATCAAGAGCATATTCCAACAGGAATTGTGTCTGCTGGGTTATTTAAAAAGAATAGGACACAAATACATGGGTACTTTTTTGAGGGACTAGACAGTGCATTTTAATCTGTGTTTTATGTGTATTATACAAGTCATGGGCCACTTTCAAGCATAGCTCCTGTTTAATGTGAAAAGCTGGTATTTGCTCATATGTGAAAATAGCTTTGAAAGTCTAAGCAATATACTGACTACATATGCCTTAGATATTCATGCATGTTCTTTCAAACAATTTGACTTATCTAAAGACTAAGGGGGGAGGTGGCAGGAGGGGAAGACACTTCAGGAAATGTATTATTGAACCTCTTCTTCTCTATCTATTCAAGAGGCTTTTGTTTATTCATTTCTACTGGAAGAAATACTATATCAGACAACAAACAACAGGAGATACTCTGTTTCCAGGTTTAATTATAATGATCTTTCAGAATAATGTAGATACACATGGAATTTCAAGTAGCACTCTTTTAAACAATTTCACTTTTTTCTTTCCAGGGGTAAAGCCACCTTAGCACTTTTAGAAAAGTATCTTATCTTATTCCTGAGCAACAGGAATGAAAGCTGAAGATGAAAGTATTTACGTAGAAAAAGTTTTACTTAAAAGATCAGGTCCTACCAAGCAAGAAACAGATGAAACTGAGGAGTTTTGAGACTATCAAATCTAAACATCCCATCAAAAATTGCCTTTCGAGCCGCACATCTCTTTTGTGGTCAATCTGCCCTTGAAATGTTGATAGAAGTTACTCACTGGGAGGTAGAAAGCCCTGTAGAACTTACATTTAAATCAGGCATACTGAAGAAATAAGAACTACATGAACAAACTGCATAAACCAGGTTGTCAGAAGTGCTCCTTATTGTTGGGTACTTTGGTGTACAATAAAAAGGAAATTCATGCTTTTCCTTCAGTGGAAAAATAATTCAGTCTCTCTTCCCTCTCTTGTCCCATCTTTTGCAGGAAAATAATAAGAACATACTGACTTCGAGAGCTCTACCATTCACCTCCCTCTCTCTCTGAAGACAAGCCTGTTTCTATATTCAAAGACCCATCTGGGGAAAACTCTAAACTCCCATCATAACACATAAGGATTTTGCGAGGGCACCATGAGACAGGCATGGCTGACTACAATGGTTAACAAAACCACCTAGGAACACACAGATATTACAAGAAACACACTGACAACAGCCTCCAGACACAGGAGGAGGAACCGGGCAGCAGAAACAGACTCGCAGTTGAGCCAAGGTGCTGAAATAAAGGGATTCTTAGGAAACAGTGACAACAGAACTGAGTCTGAGCCAGGATTCCTAAGAGCAAATGAGATTACAACGGGTCCCTCTTCACTCCAGCCCCCGGCTTTCGTGACAGGGAATACACATAGAATTAATTTCCACAGTCAATTTTCAAAGAACATCTTCATAACTGCAGCAAATTTAAAGCCTCAAGCAAGACTCAGCAGGAACATACTGGTCTGCTGTGTACAGGCACCGAACAACTTATTCCTACTATACACGTGACCCCACATTCAGGGAAACTAGTTTGCCATTTGAACCCCATTTCAAAAAGGGAAAAGGGGCAAAGAGATGTTAATTGATCTCAGTGACAAGCAGCATGCATCCTGAGGTGTGGGAATACAGAAATCCTACATACTAATGCAAAATTTACTAACCAGAATTAAGTCCTCCTAATTCCCACAGAGTTCTTCAGACAACCAAAGGATGTTTCAAAGGTTTACACACCATACCTTACAATAGCAAGTTCAGATCAAACAGACATAAAAGATACCCTGATAACTCTTTTCATCTTGTAATTGTAAGAAAAATACAGGTTTTTGCCAAGCCCTCAGCTGTGACTCTTCTACCAAATTTGATTTTATTCTTTCTTTCAGTGCCTAATTCTTGTCTACATTAATTCTATGTAGAGGAAAGAGGAAGCATACATTTAAATAAATTTTCCAGATCTGCAGACAGAAGACAAATGTGTCACTCACTGGGGAAAATTAAAGTTTTTCAGAGTGAATATCTTGCACAGATTTTTTTAGCTGAGTTTCATTTTATTAGTCTCCAAGCTTACAAAATAACAGGAATGAAAATTATGTATCATATATTTAAATAAACATGCATATTTATTTCCACATGGCCTACTCATCTGGATAGACAGTTATAATAAATACCTCAAGGACTACTGGAGAGGCAGGTACTCCACACAAAGTCTAAAAAGTTAGATTAAAATCTTGTCACATACATAGACTTCAGAAAAAATTTTTGTGTGATTTAAAACCTTTTCAAGAGGGATATATTGAAGTTTCACAAGACACACAACAAGCTCAAACAAAAGAAGATTAATTTGTAACTTTGCCAGCCCTTAACCAATGACAACACTAACTTTTTCCTATTTGTGTCTAAGGTTTCTAAATAATGATCATTACGCTTAAATATAAGGCAAAGCAAAAAAAAAGTTATTTGGTGTTGGCCACTTCTCTCCCCAGTCAAAATTTTTGGCAGTCCAGAACAGAGAAAAGGAGTACCTATGAACAAGTTAACATCCTGAAAATATTTCAGAAGTTCATTCACAAACAGGCTATTGACCAAGAATATATGAAAGACTGATAAAGCTGTCTTACTACTGCTAGAGTTTCAGAAGCCATACTTTTAAGATAAAAGTCTCTGGGGAAGCACTATGCAGTGAGCACATACAACATCATGTTTGTGTTTTCACAGCCAGCAGCTGCATGCACTGAGCAGGATCACTCTCAGAACAGGTCCAGAGCAGCAAGCGCTACAGGAGCGGTGGAATTCCACAGTTCAGCCCTGTGCTCCTCTACACACCAGTCACCTACCCACCACAACGCTGCTGCCTGCGGGCCTTCAAACACCCACACACACACTTCGCACCTCCTATCTGACAGACACTGCCAAGCAGGGAGTGCTGGGCCAGCCACCTTAACTCAGACATTCCTGGACAGCATTCCATTGCAGCATCACTCAGGCACCTTTTCTAAACGGGACCCCTTCCTCAGGCAGTAAACACAGCAGATCTCCTCTAAAAAGACAATAAGATCGATTAATGAAGAAAGCTTTTGTCTGCAGCATGAACACTCTACTGACTGCAGAATCAAATATGGCAATGAATTTTTAAACGAAGAAGGAAAAGTCTAATTGATAAGAATTAATGTTCCTCTGGAGATTCAAATTCTGCCCACTGAACAATGCACAATGAAAAGAAATAACATAAGTGCTGAGAAAAGTTTATTCATTTTCTTTTACTTCTTTTTCTCCAAGTCTACTAGCAAGCCAAGATGGAGCTATTTTAACATACCTATAAATAGAAGCTCAAGCAGTCCCTACCCTTATCAAACATGACTCGACTATATCTTTCATGCCCATTTTTCATGACTGTGAAGGTCACAAAAGCTATAGGGAAGAGCCAACAACCCTTTCCCAGCTTGAACACTGCAAACATACTTCTTTCAGGCTGTGAATTTTGTCTAAAAAAAGACGAAGCACAAATTTTCTGACGAACAGATGGACCTCACAGCTGCATCTTCTGGGAAAAAAAGGAGCACTATATAAAAATTATCTCAGCAAAGATAAAAAGGGAACAAAACATTAAACTCCCAAACCAGCAGAATTAAAAGGTTAAGTCTTATTTAAATACATATACCATGACCAACAACAAGATACTGAGGACAGATACACTAAAATATAGTATTAAGAAAATTATGTCAGACTTCTCTTTCTTAAACTATTGCCAAGAAAAATATTTCATAAAGCTCAAAGACAATTAACTTAACTTGATGCTCACTAACTAAACTTGATGCTTTGAAGATAAGCTTATATAAGTGTCAGGTATTACCAAGTTTTCTGACCTTTTTTAATTAGAGGATGAATGATGCAAGCTTCAGGCACAGAAATGATCAACTGAGGAAGGACATACGTGCACACACCAGACAAGTACACAGAAAAAAAAAATCTTCAAGCACCATACAGCACAAACCAGAGCATGCACAAGCAAGTCAACTAGAAGTTTTTTAAAAAGTTGAATTTCTAACTTTTTTTTTTCTGTTTTTATTTTTCAGCTACAGATATTAGTGTCATGTAAAGACTACTGTACTTTAAATGAGTACTAGGACATGGCCCAGGAGAAATTTCAATTTTGGTGAAGAAAGACTGTACTACCCTTAGTTCTTCAACTACTTTAGTAGTTCAGGTACCAGAGAAGATACTGAAACAGATTTTAATACGAATGCAAAACATTCCGCGGATAGGCAGTCAAAGATACTACTTTGTACTCAAAAGTTACAGCAGAAATTCAACAAAGTTTCAGAATGTATCCTGTACTCCACTCAAGTTATACAACAGGCTGAGCTTATCGCACACATCCACCATTCTCCCTGGTATTTTGCAAACAGTAGCTGGATGAAGAAATTTGCATTCTCTGCACTACCTCTGGTAATTAATGCCAGTTTTTATAAAGTCTAAAATGCCAGCAAAAGAGATGCAACAACCGAAGTACAGTTTCTGAAGTATTGCTTTCTCTAATGTGCACTCTTCCAAATGAATCAAAACTTTGTATCTGCATTTCTGCCACAGGACTCAGTATCATTCATCTGTTGCAGTACAACAGAGCCTGAAGAAAGCAGGACTGAAAAAATGCTAACATAAGTAAAGCCGACAGTTATATAGCACAGGAAGAAGTTACAAACAAACAAACAATCAAACCCAAACAAATGTAAGAATTGGTTTACTGTACCACTTTTCTTGGTGAAACACTTGAGCGGAAGCCATGCAGAACCGTCTATAGTTTTATCCCATTCACAAATTCAGCCTAAGGGCACCTGGAATCAATTAAGACTTATTCCTCAATTAGATCTCTTCTTCATACAAGTAGAAAAATTAGACCTGAAGAGAAAATAATGAACACCCTTCCAAAGGGAAAGCGGACTTCCACTCCAAGAACATGCTTTCATCTTGTTGCTGGTCTCCAATCAACACTGTCATAGCAGATAAGGCAAGCTGCATGGTGTGCCCTGCTTCTGAGACCAGGCACCCCAGCAGCAACTGGTCCAAGCTCGGCCATCAGCATCTTTTTCCAACCATTCGTACTTTCATCTAGAACACTGGATATATATGCATTTTCTCAAAAAAAGCTAAAATTCACAAGGATTATAACATACTCTACTGTCAGTGTAAATGTCATGGTTCAGAACATTAGTTACAGAGCTGTTCTGTAGAGTGGTTTGTGCACGTCTGCAAAAAAAACAAGGTACTTTTAATAAACAAAATTAGATATTCCACTGTGTAGCAAAGTAACAACACCGCACCTCCAGAGACCCATGATGAATCTGATCACCAGAGATGAGGTTGGTTCCACTGCAGTTTGCATCTCAGGGGTGTCTGCATCCTTGTGCCTGAAGGCACCTGACCACTGAATAGTATCAGGAGGATATAATTAAAAACAATCCACACTTCAGATATCTGGCATTTTTTAAATCCTGGTTAATAGGAAATCTAGATTAAACAATTCTTTCTGCTCCCTATTCTTAATCCATTTTTATTTTTACATCTAGTAAACAATGTCTCAGTTTTCATTACTCTAACATAAAGAAGGAAATTTTCTGCCCTTTAGAAGGCTTCTCCTCTGCTATGCGAAAGAAGCAAGCCTGGTATAGCTGCCCTGTACCTCTTCCAGTCTGCACCTTTTTTCAATATAGACAGTCAGAAGTGTGGAAAATATGTCAGACAAGAGTCTCGTGAGTGCCTTGCACGGCACCATTAATACTTTCCTCTCTAATGATACGGAGAGATAATGAGATCTATTTTGACCAACCTACAGTTCCGTCATACTGTCACCTCAATCTACTGGTCTGTCACAAAACAGTACAAAGGATCACTTTAAACTTCACTCTCCTCCAAAATTAAAAACTGTAACTGAACAAAATGTCCTCTTTCTTCAATGAAAACACTACACGTATATTTTGTCCCACTGCTATTACTCTAGGTTTCAAATTAGTTTTTGGCACTTCGTTTTTGGTCCTCTTTTGCTTTAGTGAAAATGCTAAGACAAGGAAATGCACCAGAAACCATATATACAGATACTACTGCTGCTTTTAACACCACTTCCTTTTACAGCTTCAAGTGTAGGAGACACAGAGGAATTCTAACAATTAAGAATTTTATGATGAAGAGTTTTGATACCAAGTGGAATAATGCTGTATCATAATACATTCTCAGAATTATTTTACAGCAACAGCAGAACGCTTTTTTAAATGAAAGCA
The DNA here is from genome assembly GCA_013397075.1 of Rhabdornis inornatus. Classification (NCBI taxonomy): domain Eukaryota; kingdom Metazoa; phylum Chordata; class Aves; order Passeriformes; family Rhabdornithidae; genus Rhabdornis; species Rhabdornis inornatus. The sequence goes on along the minus strand of VWZS01001604.1, from coordinate 445,556 downwards.
TCCAAACTCAGCACTTTCAAAATCTGATTGCTCCATTATGATGCAGCCACTTTAAAAACTACACCTCTGCCCTCTTAACAATCACACCCATATGTCAACATTTCATGCACGCACTGTTTCAGGCCTCTGCTACCGTGAAGTACTTATTTTATTCCTTCTAAGCTAAAACACTGGAGGTATTTAAATTAGAGCTGTACCAGTGCAGGCCTAAAAATATTTTTGAGGTTCCACTATGGATGCTACACAGCATTTGAAAATCACTTAATAAAATTATATACAGAAATCAGAAATATAAGACAGCTTTTTGGAGCACAAAGTAAGTTAAAGCACTTTAGAAAATATTTAGACTATGTCAACATATTCTTTAATAAAAAAGGAAAAATATATTTAATTACACTATTACTATATCTAGTCCATTTTTCTATTGAAAGGAAAAGACCCACCACGAAATGCTTCCATAGGGAAGTGTTCAGTTAATTCAGAGTCTACTTAATTTCACTCAATTTTCAACTGCATCCCAGCCTGAAGGCAAAAAATTTAGGACAGGAGTGAATCTGCAAACAGGAGTGAATATGCAAAATTTATAACATTTAAATGAAATTATCTCTGTTCCAGTACCTCAGTTTTCAATTTCACATGATCACCTCATTTTCCAGAAATTTCTCTTGAAGTTCATCCCTAAACTCTAATGTTCCTACTTCCACTAAACTAATCTCTCTCACGCACACGCCCCCATTTCTGCCCAAACAGACTTACTAGGAAGCAACAAAAGCAATTCAAAAAAGTAATGGTGTTCTAGTTCAGGGTGACTTGCAACAGGAAAATAAAAAAACATTTACTTCACTACCCTTATCATATGACACAGTTCTTGCTTATTCTAAGGGCACAGCTAAAGCTTTACCCACAAAGAAAATTTCCAAACACAGTTGGAATGTTAGTAGTGATGTAGTGGATAGAAAATTGCTTTTTCAAATTTGTTTGCCAAATAACACTGCTTACATTTCTAAATAGTGAAAAATACCACATAAAACCTTTGTGTTTTAATAAAGAAATAGCAAAATATGGCATGTTAAAGGCTTACTTGACCTTCAGGAATGCTCAAAATATATCTCTGCCACTCCTCTAGTGAAGAGACTCCATTCTAAGCCTTTTTTTCAATTCAATGCAGTCAAGATTTACATAATTGTCTATTCATTACCCTCAATAGTTAAGTTCCTTTAGTCCTTTGAAGGGTATGTTCAAGAACCCTGGAAAAGGAATAAAAAGATCAGCTTGACACTTGTATTTTGAAGTGAACTGAAAAACTTTACAGAGTAAGTCACACTGCCTTTAGTCATGTGTTTTACCTCCTGGACTACTTCACCACATTATGTTACCAGGATTTATTCATGACTGTAAAAGTTTAATGAAAAGTGGGAAATCTGATTTCAATTTAAGAATATCTAGGCACAGTAACACCAGGAAAAATTTATTTCAAGTGGTCTTGGGGCAGCCTGGATTAAGAACTACATATTTTTAAGGAAACTGCCACTCTTTGAATGCTCTCTTTGAATGTTTGCTACCTTCATTTTAAAGTCAATTTCCAAGTTACTGCAGTAAATCCAGCATGACAGTGTTCTGTGTTGTATAAGGTGGGCACAGGCAGTGAAACAGCAAAGGGTATCCTCAAAACTGTAAGTGATGCATACTGACATGTCTGAAATTTTCTACTCCATTTCCTCAGAATACCAAGTCAGGTTTCATTAAGTTTTGCTAAGAACTTCTGAATTTTCAGTCAGGTACCCCACCACTCCAACTGAAGCAAAACCAGAGATTTTAAGAAAATTTTGCACATTTTTCAGTTCAAATGTTTCAGGGTTTGTTTGTTTGTTTGTCTCAGGGCTTGTTTTTTTTGGTGGGGGGCTGGTTGGTTTGTTTGTCTTTCTTTCAAAAGAAGCACTGGCAAATGCAAAGACAGCTGAACTTTTCTTCTTGAACAGTTCACACCACTGCAAAACTCAGGGAAAAATAATATCTGTCAAGGCTTTTTATCATTTTCTGAGACAGGCAAATTGCTGAGAAAGGTAAATCTGAAAACAGCGATGTTTCAAACAACAACTTTTACTGATGTGACATCATCTTTTTTATAATGGCTTCTCTTGTAAAAATAAGACTGTCATGGAACTTGGCTTTTTGACTGCATCTGAGCCATGAGAAAGCTTACAGAGGGGAGAAAAAAGGTGGTAAGATAATGTCTTTCCCGACTTCAAACTGCAATTGCTGTTTCTTAAAAGCAATTCATACACATCCTCATACACTTCAAACCTATTTATGCTGAAACAAAAAAAGCCACATTATCTTAGTTTTCACCCAAGTCCNGAGAGGGGAGAGAGGGGAGAACAAGCAAGTACTACTACTACAATCCTTGTCAGGTTTTAACTATAAAGATCTCAGATCTCTCAGATCTGCATAAATTTTAAGGCCCAGTTACCTGGGTATCAGCAGCCAAAACTACTTCAAATGCCATCCACAAAAAAGGAGAGGATTCCCAAAATAGCCTGTTGAAGTCCTCCCATGTACTATCAGAAATGGTAGGGTAGGGATCACGAGTCTCGGTCCCCAGCCTTGGAATTTCACTGCAATAGATAAATAATAATCCCATGTTTCAGCTTTTCCCCAAGAAAGTTTTGTGAAGTCCAGCGCCTGACCCGGAAAAGAGTAATTGCTTTGCCAACCACCTTCAGTGTGGCAGTCGAACGGACTGTCCCATCACACCAAATGAGCTCTCACAGCAGTCAGTCCCATTCATGGTTGTTCCTGCTCATCTTACTCCCCACTGAATTCCTCTTTCCCTGAAGAGTACTGGGCCTGAGAACAATATAAAAAGAGAACAATGTAACCTCCTATGGATAAACTGGTTCTTTGGACACAACTAGTTTTAAGATTATGGAATAATTCAACATGAAATTACCTTCAAGTTCCTAAGAAAACTTGAAAGGGCAAAGATGTATTTTTCCATAACTTTCTGGGTGTTACAAGGTCAGAATCACACTGTTGCCAGCACTTATGAAATGTCATTAAAAAAACCCAAGTCCTGTCTCAGCAGACAGGTTACACAGCACACTAGACAGTAAAATAGTATGAAATAGATGGAGTAGTCACTGTCTCCTACAAACTTGACACTGAAGTTAAATGGCCCCACTTTTCCTCATGATTTTGAAAGGTCTGAAACACAACATAGGCCAGGAATGCATTTTCAGAAGTATAAATTTCTATTTGCAGAAAGGAAATCAACCTGGTTACTTATTTTTTTGAATAATAATCTCTATTTCTTTCACTTTTCACTACACTTTCTTGAAGATTTGCCCAACACCCAAATGGAATTTTGATTCCATTTCAACTTCTCAGAAACCCTGTCTATTAACGTGGCCCCCAAAAGACCTGCACACATTCCACTGCCCATGTGGCAGAGGAAAAGTCCTAGGCTCAGGACAGAACCTGGTTGACTGTCTCTACCCAAAGAGCAGCTGATACTTTTAAGAAGCCCAGGCTTGCACTTTCTTAAGTCAACAGATCCCGATACCTCAGCTACATGCATCCTAAGAGTCAGTTACACATGTGTGAAAAGTTTTAAGGACGGCTGGACTGCAAGGACATATGCTGGACTTCAGCTTGCTTTTTGGTACAGTCAGGAAGGGAAAACAGCTTGAAGAAACAGATCTAATAAAGTAAACCACATACAGGCAGACTCTCAAACACCTGTCCCTGGACAGATCCAGTGGCACACTAAAAAAGGCACCAGCCCAGCAGCCTGGTAAGCACTTGCTGGATTGCTGGTCCAACCTACTGGCATTAGTTTGCACACTGAGAGATATTTTAGAAACATCAGATCATCGTGTCAAAATTTCCTTTGGAATACTCAGTGTGGAAGACACCTCAGCAGTACTAACACCATGTTGCTTGGAAAGGGACCTTTTTACTTCATTAATATCCTTTCCCTAAATCAAGCTTACTGATGGCACCATGTATTCCTCTACAGTAACTTGCCATGGTTACAGTAATCACATTTGATTCTGTAAGAAGGAATTTGTGTTCAATGACTGAAGCATTTGAAACATGAAAGAAGCTTTCTCAGCTGTAGAAAATCTGGCAGAGATTCTGTTTTTCCAAACACAGTGTCAGGATTTAAATACCACATCACTTCTCAGCATAAGTTTTCAGACCCAGACAAGCCAACTTTCACACAGAAGGAATCAACACTTGTTTTTTAATACCAGAGTGACTGCTTTGAATGAGCTCCTGCCAGTAGTTCAAAAAAGAAGCCAAGTCTCTGAATTGAAAAAATCTTTTCACAAATTAATTACCATGCCTCTGTCCAGAACAATGGACATCAAGGGCTATGAAGGATAAAGATTCAATCAGGCATGCATTACATTGGCTCAACATAGGATTAAATACGGCTGAAAGGGTAGAGAATTAAACAGTCTCATGATAATTTTTGATATACACTCTAAGTACTTGAAACTCACTATACAGTTGCATAAATTTCACATGTGCTCAAAACTGTGATCTTCCTGTGCTTAATAAATGAATCGTTAGCATGTCAAACAAGTTAAAACAGAGGACACCAAGAAGACCTGCAATTTCCTGGTCTCGTATGCCAACCAGAAACTTAAACGTGAACAGAAAAATACTCTCATCCATGCTAAATACCAACAAGACAGTGCAGAACCCTTCCCCTAAAGGATTTTAGCCAAAGACTTACACTGTTCATCCATTTTCCTAATCCTTTATTTAAAGTCCATCACTCCGCAGGCAGTCCTTGTTCCACAGAGATACCCTGAACCTGAACAGGTACCTTTTTATGAGAAAGGAGCTCTTACATAGTGCTTTATGTGCACACATCAGATCTCTCATTTTAAATTATTGGGAAGACAATCTTAAGTTCAAGACTGAATAAAATTAATAAATCAGTATAGTAATTCTACCAGTCTTGCTCTTCAGTTCTGGGGCTTCCCAAAAACAGGTGAATACAGATTTTTCTGTATGACAGATATAGAAAAACAATGAAAGACTGATGAAATGAGAAGTTTACAGTGCAGCACAAATCTGCTTCATGCAGCAGAGCTGCAAGACTCCACCATAAATTTGAAGTATGGAAATATCACTGCAACTGCATCCCAGACATTCTTGCTTTCGCCAAACATTTTCACTTGAATCCACTGTGCTAACAGCAGAGCAAAGCCATGCAATACACAGAGTCTTATGAGTTTTGAGATTCCACAAAAGACACACACATAACATAACAGCCTCCCAAACAAATTCACAGACACAGCACTTCCAACACCACATGCAAATAATCCTCTATAAAAACTCACTGACTTTAATCCTTTGAAGAATTCTGTTGGATTATATTTTGGGAGGGGTAGAAAAATACATTTCAGTGAGTTTAATCACCACTAAGATGCACAAATTCAAGATCATCTTAGTGTCAGATTATCTCTCATGGGTTTTTTTGCAGTCATCACACCATCAGAACACAGGCCTGCACACATACCCCAACATCAGAGTTCAAATAATTTAGCCAAATACCCTACCACACACAGAGAAGTTGGTCATCTCTCCAACACAGACATCAAAGTAAAATTTTGTTTGACAGCTGAAAGTCCTGAACACCTATTTAATAGTGAATTATTTGAAAATTTATCTAATAAAAGCGAGAAAAATGGCTGAAAAGTAGGCAACACATTATGATGAACTTAGAAAAACTAGACACAGCAAACGGAATGGCTCAGTAGGAAAAAGAAAAAAAATGTGAAATATCTTACACATTCCAGCTAATGGTCCAGAAAACAACACCTCCACCTCGTCTGTGATTTTTGTTAGCACTACCACATGGTGCTTACACTGTGCTGGAAGGGGTAGTGTTTAAATGGAACTGTCACCTGCTCCACCTGTCTTCATGCACACAGACTGACACTTCTGCCTGGAAGATGACACGATGCTTCTTCTTTGATGGGAAAGGCAGGGAGGTTCCCACTGCTGAGTCCCTCACTGCGCCCTTCTTTCAGCCTGCTACCTTTAAAAAAGTTGGTTAGACAATATTCCAGAGAAATAGAATTTGCTAAAATATTACTGAAAAGGCTTTAAGAATAAGTTTAGCTGCAAGCAGGTAACCAGCCCCAGTGACTTGAAAGTTAAGGCATCTGTTAAAGTTTGCTTGGGAATTATGTTAAAAAAAAAAACATAGAACAAAAAGGAAGTGACCTACTTGAATGAAAGACTCATTGAGAGGTTTATATGTTCAGATCCCCTCAAAACAGGCTGACAAGAGGTATTTGCATATATTTCCTTACGTACAAACTATGAAATGTCACACAGTAAAACTCTTGATTAATCCATTAAGTTCATATAGACTCAAGATTTTTCCACTATCTTTCTATTCACTGCCTATTTCTGTTCACACAAGAAAGTACCCCTCCTGTTTCCAAAGTATACTCAAATGCTTAAAAATCTGAGTAGAGACTAACACCAAAATGGCAGCTTAGCTGCAAAAAAAGAATGAGTTGCTTGAATAAAAGCAACCTGTGCTATAGACATTCAGAGATCTTTCTAACATGTTTAAATTCCAATTTAAAATAGGATGACCAAGATCTCAAGAGTCTCCTTATGATTCTTCACTTATTTTTGCCTTTCTTCATACTTTTAATTCACTCAGAAGCTGCCAATGAACTCTAAAAACTATGTAACAGAAGCTTTAGCAGGATTCTAATTTTGGTCACAGATAACTAAATAGAGCAATTCTAGATAATATTAGCTGAGATTTATGATGCATTCAACATCTTCAGATGCACAAGAGTATTTTTGGGCATCACTTGGAAAGACAATATTCAATGTACAGCTGGTAAAATTTACTCCTTTTTCCCTCCTATTTCTATAAGAAATAAGACGCATATTCATGCTGCACTTTCTCTTTTTTTTTTTTCCCCCCCAAATGATCCAGTTCTTCAGCAAGAGAAAACACAAGTCTGGTCAAGCCTCACTTTCAGGGTATCAAGACAATCAAATCATAGCTGGTTTTGAGAGCAGAAGCTAGATAAACCTTTGTCACTTCTCTGAGCAAGATGTACCAGTATTTAGAGGAAGACCTGCCCTCTTGGTGCAAGTCAGGATAAGAAAGGTCAGTCAATTTTTTCTGAACTCCACATATGTTGTGTTACATCTGTTACATTTCTGTTACATTATTATTTTACCAAATAAATAAAAAAACCCTCATATAATTATTTGTTTTACCTACCACTATCAAAATCTCTTCTCCAAAGAAAGTGCACCTATAAAAGCCTAGATCAAGTTCTCAGTAATGGAATTGCTCTTATTTTTATACACTTCCCAACTTCTGTTAAGCCTGAGAGCTTGCACGTTCCACTCAGGCCAAACTAGGGGTTTGTCAATGATTACACTTCCTACTAGAAGATAATAACGAAAAAGTATTTTTAAAAATCTTTTTAGAGAACTGTATTGGGACACATTGGACTGTATTGCATTGCTTTAACTGATGAAAGGATGAAACATGAGAACTGTGACTTTTACCAATGAGTGAGAAGATGATAGACTGGAAAGGGGAAAGAGCTCTTTACATCTCTCTGAATCCTTGACACCACATTTCCAGCAAGTAGTAGAAACTATTTCTATAACACTAAGCCTTTTTTCTGTATGGAAATCACTGCTTGGATTCAAAGATCTTGTGTCAAGCTGATTTCACTTGAAAACACATCTCCAGTTCACTGTTAACAGGATGATCTAGAACACCTGATTCCATTCTTCTTCCTTACATCACAAGACTGAACCTAGAAGCTCTAAAGCCATTGTGTATTGCTGTAAAAATGGAAGTGTTTTCCAAGTGACACTGAATCTAAAATATTACTAGCTACCTGTAGAATGACTGAAGCGAATGAGGGAAAGATGAGCCGGCTGCTTCAGCTTGTTCCCAATTCTGCATATAGATATAGGGCAATGTGAAGGGAGACGTTAGGAAGGATGGTTTTTAAGCACAGCAATTGAGACAGTGATGTTTCCTTATTATCTATGCATTTCCACAGATCAGTTGAACATGCTTCCAGGCACAGGATACCATACTGTCAAGACTAAACTGAAAGAGCATTTCTATTGCTAATCGAGAAGTCTTCCCTTTAGCTTCAGACGACCACCTTTCATCAGCATAGACACGTACGTTCAAAGGACTCAGTGACCAAACAACTAAAAATTCAAACTATTAGAATGTTCCTTCTTTAATCCCAACACACTCTATCTTTCTGTGTTTATTAAAACCCCACACTGAAGGCAGAACCACCTTTAAAGCCATACCAAGATACTGGCCAAGGCTAGGTCCACCTTATACAAGGTACCTGTGTGGAAGGCAGGATCAGAAGGAACACGTCACATGGCAGCAGTCAGATTCTGGAGATCAGGTACACATATAAACAGGCATACAAACTCCAGTGTTTGGAGGCTAAACATCTATTTCTGCTGTTTCACCTGGACATATCATTAGGCAGGATGGAGCAATGGCCCACCAAAGAACAACCTGTCAGTATCCTGGTCAGTCTGACATGCTTCCTAAACTAAAATATAGGTAATCATTAATCTGCTGCAAACTTGCCACCAGCTGTTACCAAAACAAGAATTAGTACTGGTTCAATCTTCACAGAAGGCTACAACGCTCCATGTATCACATGTCAGTTATCAAGCACTTCAGCAAAAATCCATTGTCAATTATTTAAAGAAACTAAACAGTAATCCAATCCAAGGATAAGAGTTTCTCATGTTTAATCAAACAGATCTCCAGTGCACCCTAGCAATTTATGTATGAATACTAGTCCATTAAGAAGTTGAAATGGAAGCATCTTGATGGTAAAAGCCCCCAGTACAAATTACATAAACAATCCACAATCTAATTTAATTTTAAAAAATCTTCAGGTTAAATATTAGACAGATTCTGGGAGATTACCTAGGGAAAACGTCAAGTATGCTTACTTCGTTATCATGCTTTCCTAGACAGTTTACGGATGCTGGGCTTTCTGTTTACAGACAAGCATTCTTTTTTTTTAAGACACATATGTATGCATATACACCCACACACATCTTAACACACGTATATATAAAACACTACATTTTATTAAAAATTCCTTCTTTTTCTGTATGCTTCCATATATGTATGCAGTCACGTGCATGCATACAAACAAATAAAATACAGGTATTTCTAAAGGGCATTTAAAAGATTGTGACATCCAATCCAGTACTGGTAACAACCCTGCCCAGTTCAAATGGATCAATATATCCTAACACAGGGCAAGATCACATCAAACAAAAGAAAGCTCCTGATGCAGGGTCTTTCTTCAGTGCAATATTACAGAGTAGGAATCTTTTTCTTACAGGTAGCCACACCCACAGCTGCTAACATGTACCTGGTATTTCAGGTCACCTTCTTGCATTTATACTGGCTCCCTAATGACTTGCAGAAGAGCAGAGAAAGAAAAAGAGTGGCAAATGTGTAATCTGTTCTCTACTCAGAGATGGACTTCCTGGAGACCTTCAAGTCTTATGATTTTAGCATTAGCAGTTACTCTGCTGTCTTAGTTTTCAATCCCCTCTGCAAAGCTATCAGATCTTTTTGGAAGCTGCTAATTTGCAGGCCCAGGGCAATTACATAAGATGTTATTTTAATCATGAACAACACATTAAATTTTGGATTCTGCTGCTGTTGCACACTAGCACAATGAAGTCTTCACCAGTTTTTGGATAATGATGTCTAGGCACTTGGGACCATATTATGCTTCTTTATCCCTACCTGGAAGCTGAATTTAAGGCTATCCAGACACTAATTTTTCTGGCCCCAGCTTCTTCTCATCAAGTGACATCCATGTTTTCTGTCTTCTTGAAAATCTGCTCAGAAATAACATTAATAGGCGCTCCTGATAGATTCTGCATGGCTTCAGATGCTGCACTGCATGTTAGAAAAAGGAGCTGGATGGACCTTCAGTCTGACCCAATGACAGTTCTTATTATTTGAAAATCTCCTGTATTTAATGGGACCCAAGTACTTTCAGGTTTGCAATGGACTTAAGTAGCTAGGCTGTAGGACTTTTCGACAAGTAACAAGTTTTACCCTTTAACATTGTTTTTACTTTTGCATTAGTACATAAGACTTCTGCACTTTGATACCAAATGCCAACTACAGAACTAAAATGATTACCTCTATAGACACCCTGGCTAGTCCTGAACACAAACAGGAAGTCATATTCTGAGACCTCAAAACACCAACGATTTCCTTCTATTCCAAAACAGCACTGTGTTATTATATGGGTAATTTACAAATTAATCTCTGTGGTCTCCTCTCATCTACTGCTTAAGTGCATTGCTGTATCTTAAATAAGTAAAATCCAAATACAAACAGGTCATTTATATATATGCATTTGCATCCAATCATGGTTCACAATCATCTATAGAGAGATTTGCCCTTCCTACTAAAGTTCATGAAAAAAAGAGGAAAAACATTTTCCTGACTATCTCCCCTGACTAATTCTACTCCTCTGTTTATTTCACACTGACTGACTTTCTGTCCAAAGATTTTGTAACAGAGGTAAAAGTAGTAACTTGCTTGATTCATGAAGCTTACTGCCAGAAACTATTGGGAAGATTTCAAACCCAGAACTCTGGAAATACAAATTTAACAAAAACATTGCTCTAGCTAGACTTGGTTAAATGTCACAGTTGAAAGATTTAGTGTGCTTACTCTCTGCTTATTAAGTAAATATTTCCAGTATTTCCAAATTAAGAAACTCTACAACTGAGACTAACTGAATACAGCATGAGCTGTATGAAGTTGAGGACCAGAACAGATACCTACCTGAAGAGTATAAAGTTATGGGTGAAAAAAGTTAATGATAACCCTTCAATGTAAGTATTCTTAGCTTTCCCAGTCTAGTTATAAGGAAGAGTAGTAAGCATTAAAAATGATCTAAATGTTGAAGTAATTACAGAAAAATAAAACTCAATGTATTAACTCACCCTGGAGGAAAAAACAGAGTAATCTAATTCAAACTAGTCTATGGCTGTCCAGAGAGATTACCTCCTGGAAGTACAGTAATTATATTTGTAAAGTAAAATCATTTATGCCTGGGGTAGGGAAGCCCAAGGGATTTATTTTTTTATTATTATTTGAAATGTGTAAAAGCTTTATAGTGACATCCATACTGAGAAAAGAGCTTTGTGCACAAAAGTACACATTCTGTGTAATGGCCTTCATTAGAAGTAGTAAACAGGTAAGTGTAACCGGTACGACTGTATCACACCAGATGTCACATATAAACATACAGTTTATACCTTTCCATATAGAGCCCATACATTCTAAGCTAAGTAGCACACTGTTCTGGAACTTACTACAGAAGCATTTTTGCCAAACTTGTAATTAGACTAGCTCCTACAATTCTAAAGAAAGGAATCTTAATGGTTTCACTGACTATTCCTCTATGTAGTTTTTTTGCTAGTACCTCACAAATAAAATTACTTTAAAAAACCCAACCAAACACTACATTTTTAGGAGCTCAAACTTACTTAAAATGTCTTAGTTTAACAACTCCAGTTAATAGCACAACCTAACAGTACCATTCTGACAGTCTCACTGTCATACAAAACTCTCAAAACAGTTGTGGTTTTTGGAGAAACAAGGTGTGTGGTCAAACAAGGCCTAACTTCGGTCTTGGTTACAAAAGAGAACTCTACCAGGACCCAGAAGTTCATGGTTTGAACAGCTAAAAAGAGACAAAGTAAAACAATACCAGAAACTTGAAATCATCTATGAAGCAGCTATCTCAGAAATCTCAAATTACAACAATGTGCCTTGAGACCTTCCACTTTATGACAAGTCCACCTGCTGAACAGTCCATCCTTCTCTTTTCCATTTCCTAATCATTAGTACCAACGAAGTTCCCCCTTCTGAAGGCCCCCGCTGCTTTCCTGAACAGCATGGAATCTGATGTAAGACTGAGAATTCTGTGCTAAACTTGGTAAGAACCACACATTTCTTTCTGCTGCTGTTTAATTAGTCTGTGCTGTTTGCAGAACTATTTGCCAAGATTTGACACAGTAAAAGGTGCGCGCTTTAATTCATAGCTAATGAATTCCGTTCAGCAGTAAACCTGCCTGCTTCCAGGCGACAGCATAAACAGTCCCAGCAGAGACTGCACCAATCTCCCCAACTAAAAGAGTATGGGAGAGTAATTTTTTTATCAAATTACAAGAGCAAGATTTCTAACCGAATCAATTTTTGGCAACAGCGGACTTTTTTTTTTTAACGAATGTAGCCACTCATTTGTTAAGAAGCACCAGCTTATTTATCAGTGTACTCAGCTAAGCAAGCAGGTATCCGCACAGCACGAGCTGGCTTCTGTCACTCACCCCGTGCGGTGGCCCCGAGCCCATCCCAGCGCCGATGTCCCCGTGTGGCCACTGGAGAGCGCACTTGAGCCACCTTTCCGAGCCGACCCGCGCGTTCGGGCTCCGCATTCGGAACTTGGAAATCATCAAATACAAAACCCTTTTTAACAACAACAACCAAAAACTCTTACCTTCTCACCAGTGTACACACCCAGTTAATCTCCCATTCCAATAGCACGATTTCCAGCAATATCCAGATCCCTATGACTTACCCGTTGGGCGCCAGTAGTGTGTGTGTGTGTGTGTGGCAGACAAGGACATACGGATGGACGGATGGATTTTTTTTCCTATCAAATTATGTGTCAAACACAAGAGACAATTCAACTCTTCGGTGCTCTCATACCCCTTTATCTTTGCGTATTTATGGCCTGTCCTCAAAACTGCCCAATCGTTTCTCCCCTCCAGCAACGGGAACATGAAGCAGATGTGAGGGTTCTCAACCATCAGTTGGAGCAATTCAAGTGCAGTCATTACTGCTCTGTGACCAGGTAATGTTGCAGAAGTGCTGATTAAAACCCAGCAACACAACTTACCAGTTTATCTTGCTTCCCAAAACACAATGACTCAAAGATAGTGTGTCCATTTGATCCCTCTTGTGACAAGACACCTGTGAGATTATCGCAGAGCTAATGATGGACAACTCTTCTAACACAACAGGCTTACATCAAGGTTGAATTTTATCCATGCAGCAAGTGGGCCACCCCACATAAAGCTATGAAAGAATTAAACTAAACTCATAGAGCCGAAACCAGTGTTTCACTTGATAAATAAGCCTAAGTTGAACGCTGCTTTAAATACCACACATAGCAATGTACACCCAGAGTCTGTCCTCAGGGAAGATCATGTAAGACAAATGCCAAGTGCTACAAGCTCCTGGAAGTTGTTAAAATACAAAAGATTAAATCTGTATAAAGGAGCTTCACTGGTAAGAAGTGACTGAATCAAGCACTGCTCATTCCATGCTGCTGTTCTGTACCAAATTTAGTGTAGGCAGCAGAGTCGTGCCAGTAGATCTGAGAAGAGGGACTGACTGTCTGCCTGATTTGAATTCAGATGACTGAATGCCCTACTGTCACACACTCCATGAACATTAAGTTTCACTTACCAACTTCTCCCTGCCTGCATGTTCTTTACTGAAGAATGCGTAAACTGAACTTTCAGTTGTTAATTACAGCTCCTTCTAATGATCTGAAGAATGCAGGAGAAGCTGTAACCAGCAGTATGACTCCAGCAAAATTAATAAACAGGCAATTTCTGTGCAGTTACCCTGTCCTTTGCTACAGCACAACAGCTCACAATACAGTAAGCCAGAATAGCTTGGAAAGGACAAATAAAATTTTCTCTCACTTCATTTGCTAGAATACAGTCTGCCTTCCCAGTTTAAGAACTTCTGCTGCATAAGCAGTTTCATCTTGCCAAAAAGACCTCTGTAAACTTCAACAGATGATCAGGAATGGCATGGGGTGGAATTTTAATAAGGTATGTAAAGGCTGACTTACCAACTGGCCCACTGACCTGTTAAAAAATAAATCATTACATAAAAAGTTGTTGACAAGTTTTACATACAAAACTTCTGACATGATTCTGCAGTCAGATCTCTGAACAATTAATGAATGAACATGGAATCAAGTACTTTAAAAACCTCATAATGGAATGGAATAACACAGTCAGAATAGCTGATACATCTTTCTTTTATTCTACTGCTGATTTACTTGAGGGCTTCCCTGCCTTGTGTTACTAGTCTTCAGAAAAAACTTTACCAATCTTTTCACCCTCAGTCTATTTACCCTCAATCTACTTTCCTCCATCCTGTGTTTGGATATTTTAAGAGGTATCATTTAAACTTTTCATTAATGCATATTTGACCAGTGGGTAGAGATAACTACAAAATTAAACCCAAACTATTTGCGTAGCCACTCTTACTACAGAAGCGATATGGATGCCAGTGCTCTTTCAGTAAGAGGCTTAAATAAACCATCTTAAAGTAAAAATTTAAACTTTTTCTTACATCCTAATTTTCATTCTTTCAACAGTATCTTGATAAAATGTTTGCAATCAAAATGTAAAGGCTTAAGCTTATTTGAAATCAATAGTTGTGTTTCCACCTACTAGGAAAGGTGAATTTAACTGAAACAGTAATCTGATCCTTTGGGATTTGGGTAAGCAGATGCTGCAAGAGAAGCAATGTTTTTGTGCAAGATACAAAGAATTCGTGTGCGTAATGTGTCATCCTGTTTTGTGCCCCTCTCCCCCAAAAACAACTTTATAGAAACCACTGTCATTCTCTGCAGCAAGCATGGATTTCACTGAGTCCTGACTCTCAAACAGTTCCTTGTCAGAATGTAAAACTAGTTAATACTCTTAAAAACATGTATATATAATTTATTAAATAACACTTCTTGCTAGTAAATCTGAAATGTCATCTGATTTCAGTACCTTTCTAATTTCCACATGGTTTCATGAGACCTCGACACTAGAATGAGTTCTTTAAAAAAACTGATGTGTAAAACCCATGGAATGGTTGCTAAAATGAAACACTGTTAGTATGAAACACCTTTTTCTTTTAAGCCACAGACCTCGAAAATAATTAAAACATGATGAGAAGAGTAGACAACATTCCATTTTTCAATTCTTACTGTTATTATTTAACAAAGATTGTGAAATTACTGTAACTTCAGAGACTCTAATTAACCCAAAATAGGAACGTAAATGTTTACATATGGAAGAACCCCTGTCCTAACCTCTCTCTTATTTTTCGTCTCTATTATTCTTGTAAGAGTGACATCAGCCATACCTACATAATTCAGGCTCGCTTTATTCTGAAAAAAAGCAATTTTAAGCCACAGGATAGCACATTACCATCACTACGCTTTGTTGTGCTACAGTTTTGCTGTAGTATAACCTGAGATCCAACTGCAGATGCTTATAATGACCATGGAATCATACAAGCCCTCTAACAGCGTTTGTGACCAGCACATCTGTATTTCAGCCTGTCTCTTGCATGTCACTCTGAACTAAACTCACTCTTCTCCACCCTCTATGAGAATAGGTCTTGTCGGGGAATAGTAAAACCACTTTTCCCTCTCACAGACTTGCTCTTAACCCCGCCATCATATTCTACGTCGTATTTCCACACAAGTAAGTCCAATAGTGTCTGTACCCCTCCAGTTGTAGGATGCTGCTAAAAATTCAGGTTTTTACCACACGTGCAAGGCCAGCCCTTCCAGGTTTTACCCATTTTTAGTTTAAGCACAGAGCATGACAGGGCATTTTATTTGAACATATGTGAGCTTTTCATCCTTTCAGATCTTGAGACTATTATTCCTTCCATATCTGCATGGAGATTGTCACAATCCCAAGTGCATACCTGTCTTTTAAGCAAAAAGAAATTCCTCCCACTTCTTCAGCATGAGAAAAGATTCACTGATCAGTGTCCTGCACAGAGGATCAAAGGGCACTAACAAGCCTGGGACAGTCACACCCAGTGAGAACTTTAAATCACTTGGCAGAAAGTATGGGTTTAAAGCAGGACACTGAACTTTTAGAAAATGGCATTCAAACTACAATTTCTACAAACAAATACATTGAGAATAACACAAGAATTCAGGGACTGAGTCACTGTACAGAGACTCATACTAAAGAGTCTTTTGCTTGTCATTTTGGTACTATAAAGCTTCCTCAGCTCACTGACCTCTGTTTCTGCACATAGAAATACCAAACACACGGACCTAACAGCAAACTGGAGCTCAATGCTGACTGAAGGTACCCAGTGTTTGAGGATAATGCTCTAGTCACATCCTTAACAACTTAAAATAAAGCCAAATTATTTGATCGATTACTTGGTTTTCCTGCTTTTGCTATGGTTAAATATCAACTAAAAATGCCAAAACTAGTAAGTCATACTGCCAAGATTTCTGTTCCTTTCTGCCTCCCTGAGGTTCACATACACACAAATTCAAAAAAAAAAAAAAAGGAAAATAAAGATCAGATTGAAATTTTATGCTCCAAATAAGAAATGTTCTGAAAGTCAGGGTTCTTGCAGATATTCATCCTATTAGCCTTTGTTAAGACTCTTTCATATTATTCAGGCACATTGTCCTTACTTCCTATTTTTCTTTTATTAAAAAAAAAAAAAAAAGAAAACATCATGATTTAATAGCTTCCACTATTTTTACTATTTTTTAAAATAAAAAAAAGGCACAAGAAAGAGGTAGTTCAAAAAAGATCCAATTGCACATACGTTGCAACCGCTTTTCAACCATTCAAGAGACTTAGAGTGTGCAGTTGGCCCACTAATAAAGCAGCAGAACAGATACCATTCCACAGAGCTAGCTAGTACAGTATATTTGTCAATAATTTCCATATTAATTAGTTCTCAACAAGACAAGCTGAAAGAGCAGTGATCCATAAGATCTAAAATAAATACAAGCGCCCTGAGTTCTAGAAAGCTGAATATAAACCCTTTCGGTTAGATGTCAAAGATTCCATTAAGAAACAAACAAATAAACAAAAAACTCCAAAACCTAAACAACAAAATAAAAACCTAGCAATGCTACCAGCGTTGTGATACCTCAATACTGCAGATTTTTCACAGCAACATAGATCTCAGGTAATCTATCTAGCACAATACTTTGAGAACAACTTAAAGGCATTAGATCATCAATTCCAAGCATTTCAAGGGAGGGAAGAGGAAACTAAAGATTTCTCTGAAGGGTCCTCTAAAAATCCCATTTAAATGAGCTCAAACTAGACTCCAATTGTCAGCACTTCATTTAAATGAGAATTTTCTCTATGTCCTTTTCAAAAAGAATTTTTTGGCAGATGTTGTATGGTCCGGCCACATGTCAAAGTGTTAAAAGCCAGCACCTCAGCAGAAATAAAAGGAAACATTATGATGCTAGTGTCAACCCAACCAGTTTAACAGACACTATCTGTTCAGAAGCAGCATGCTAAGATTTCAAAGCCTCCTCTAGTCCGACATCTATTTATAGTTGCTCAGTCTCTGTACAATTTCTCACAGCCTCCCCTCCTCTCAAAGCCAAGTGGGAGAAGTTTAATGGATATAATCCTGGGCCTGCTGCCGCAAGATGGCCAGGAGACCTGCAACTCTCCACCAGCAAACCCATGCGCAGGGAGACCAGGTGTTGGGAGAAGAGACTGGTCGAACCTACGCAGCAGCCAAATACATGGGACAAACCTTCCCCCTCTGTTTTAGGAATACACACATTTTTCCTCAGGCAGCAAGTTGAGAGTAATGAACCACATCAGCATCAGAGCTTCAGCAAAAGACATCAGTCTGCTTCCTCCTCAACACCGGGCAACAGCCTAAGACAGCTGCCTTTCAAGCCAAGACAGAAGCTATCCAAGTCAGCTTTGACCCCCGGACAGCAGCAATGTCATCCAAGCACCTTCCCACCCACAATGCTACCACTGTACATTGCACCTTCCTCAAAGAAACTCAGAGGCTGCTGGCTTTTTTTCCGTGTAGTCTCTACCACCCAGCCGTGCACGTTTTTTTAAAGCACTGATCCAGGTCGGCTCTCCTTCATCTCCATCAGATGTAACATCGCGGGAAGGGTGCAGATATTTTCCTGCATACGGAGCACAACGCCACAGGCTGAACTCTGGTCCAAGCTCCGCACATCCATCCCTGGTGCCTCCTCCCCTACACCTACATCCACTTGCCTGTAGTACTCGTACAACGACCGAGATGACAGCACTGCTGGAAACTCCTACCCACCTGATCACAACCACATTTTCGCCCCTTTCCCCAGTCAGAGGCAGACGGAAGGGGAGGGTTGACTTTCTCGGGTAGAAAAGAGGCAGGGAAAGGCCGGGGCAGAGATCAGGAGAGGAAGAATCACCCCCAAAGGGAGAGGAGATAATCCCCGAGAGGCGAGGCTGCAGAGGAGCATAAACGCGGAGGGAGGGACAGGGACAGCGAACTGGGGGGGATAATCCGGCAGTGAAGGGGGGAGATAATCCCCTCGGAGGGGGGAGGTGGAGGATCCCGGAGAGGGAGGGGCGGGAAACCTGATAATCTCCAGAAGGAGAGAAAATACCGGGAAAGGGGGTGGGGGAAGAAGGGTGGGCGGGTGGATAATCCGGAGCGGCAGATGAAGCGCGAGTCTCCCGGGGACGCATCCGGAGGCGGGAGGAGGAGGGTTAATCTCCGCTCCAGGGGCAGAAATCCCTCTTCCCGGACTCCGGCGCTGCCATGTTCGCTCCCCTGCAGGCCCGCCCGGCCCCGCTACCTGCGGACGGCTCTTCCCGCCTCACGCCACACGCACACGGGGCGCCTCCGCTCCTGCCGCCGGGTCGAGGGGCTCGGCCGGGATGGCTGCGGGACC